>CM074723.1:63894640-64107140 GCA_037306005.1 Rhinophrynus dorsalis | reverse complement strand
TGTATCTAGGCAGAATGCATTTCTGCATCTGATAGCTAAATTATCTTTGCATTGTGCCATTGTCTGTGTACTATTACATGAATGAATAATACAACATGGTATGACATACACAAATACAGTAGGTGCTTTTGCGCTAATCCAAACTTTAATTAACTTGTGCATCATGGTTTGCTTTTTATGTCTGAGGTATAGCCCAATTCACTGTATATTATTATTGTTTCATGTGTTGGTCAATATTCATTAAAATCACAGAAAACAGTAAATCAAGTTATCATTATATTTCTGGATATCAGGCATGAGCCTAATTCTTGAAAAATGATTTAATCATGCCTAGAACCTAAATAACATAAAACTGAAATGTGAAAATTCCAGCATATTAATTTGGAAAAGGAGCAATAAATTAGTTTTCATTTATAAAATAACAGGTGGCTGGATCCTGATCGTGTTACAAGGCTTACAAATTATTATACAATAATTTCTGGAAGATTCTCAGTCACATTTTGGTATAACTATGCATTTAGTCTTACAGAAACCGTCAAAAGGTCTTTGAACACGCCTCTGGTGCTTAAAATGTTAATTTAGGATTATTCTAGCAATCTAACAATGACTGATATTGGATTGCTTATCACCGTATTTACCAAATGAGACATTATGTATCTTTGACACCTCATGCTGTGATAAGCATACCATTCTTTTTTTTTAATTTCGTCAATTATTATTGTTAGAAATATGTGTGCTCAATTATTAATAACATTTTGAAAATAAGGAGCCATGTATTGTTCAGTCCTCTAGACACGATTCTTGACAGCAGGCAGCCAATGAAAACAATCCCAATGGAACCTCCTGTTGCTTTGAGACATTGCTAGGGAACTGAATTAA
The DNA here is from genome assembly GCA_037306005.1 of Rhinophrynus dorsalis. NCBI lineage: Eukaryota > Metazoa > Chordata > Amphibia > Anura > Rhinophrynidae > Rhinophrynus > Rhinophrynus dorsalis. The sequence goes on along the minus strand of CM074723.1, from coordinate 64,106,261 downwards.
ATAATCTGAATGTACTTATGTGCAGGCATGTGTCTTGCTGAAAAAAAACATATTTGCTTAAAGTAGCTTCTTTTTAACTACTAGCTTATTATGAGCAACTGTTCCCATAATTGTTAGCAGTATTTTTTCCTTGAAATTATAAGGCACTAAATAACATAGTATTATTACATTTACCACCGCAGATGTCCACAACCAAAAAAGGATAATGCAAATACAAAATGGAAGCAGCAGATCATTCCTTAAACCTCCAATTTAGTAGATGAATGTTAAAATAAGTTTGCCTATGATTAAAGTGATAGTAATACTTCAGTTTAATTTAATTTTATATTGTATCCATTAAACAAACATTAAAAACGATGTAAGTCTTATCTCTCAAACCTTTATGGTTTGAGAGATATTCTCAAGTAAAGTTTCCCCTTGACTCGCTGTATCGGTCAAGTCTGCCATCTAGCTGACAAACTTGGAATCCATTCCGCAGACCAGTCGGCGGCTCTTCAGCAGAGCTGAGATCGCAAGATATAAAAATAACTACTTCATTGGAACAATCTACAAAGTGTGCTTGCAAACCAGAAATATTTTTTTATTACTGACTTGGGGCTCAATTGTAATAGGGTTTTTTTTTTTTTTTGCCTTCCTCTGGGTAAATAAGGGTAAAGTTGGTGGACTCACATCTTTTTTCAATCTCATCATCAAATACTATGTATTTAACACATTTTAGTTAGAAAGCTGTTTATATCTGGTTATAATCAAGTGCAGTGCTATTACAATGTATAGGGGACAACTAAACATTCCCAAAAATGTTCATTGATTTGAATGGGGATTTTAACCTCTTCAATGCTAGAGAGGTCTCCAATGCATTGCTTTGGAATGCAGTGTAGCCCTCTCTAGCATTCAAGGGGTTAAAACTCCCATTTAAATCAATGAGAATTTAAGTTCCCCATTTAGTGTGTTCAGCTGTATGACCCAAAGCTTTTAGTATGTAAGTCATTCCATAAAGCAGAGACAGTAAATTGTTGGACTGTTTGAAGATGAAAATACCCATCAGTCCCAACCAGCCAATGGGTGTTGGGGGTGAGGGAGTTTAGTCCCTAAAAGGTGGAGGTCTGACAGTTGACTGTCCCTGCTTTTAATTGAAAGACACACCTCCTAATAATAACTACAACTTACTTTACTACATCCAGAAAATCCTAATAGCCCTTATGAATTTTTTTGTTCGCTCCTCAGTTTAAGAGATAATATGTCAATTAATTCTTGGGTGACATGTCCATGGAGGCGGACATGACAGTTGCTAGCAGGACCATAGAACACAAATTCCCCAACTGTATTTGTTAATCTTAAGGCAAATTATTTTGTTTTACAAAGAATTAAAATAAATTGTTTTAGATAAATTAATCGTTATGCTATGGGGCACATTGTGTCACTTTATGCTAATTTCCTGCACATTATGCTAATGAGTTATGTTTAAGGCCAAGCTTAACATTCATTCTGTACCACTAGATATGACTCCAGTGTGTGGGCTCTGCCTACATTTATTTGTAGCACAGTGTGCGTGGTAATATTGGCACAGAATATAAACTAATTAGCATAAAGTGCTGCACTGTGCCATCAACAAATAAAGGTTAATTTCCCAAAAATTATTTTTATTACAAACACATAGTACAATATATAGGCAGTTTTTAACTCTCTTTAAAATCAATCAAGCTTGCCTGAGGTTTACAGGTACAGATAAATTGTAAGTATAAAATGGATGCAGCAGCGCACCAGAGGTTAAGCATACAGACGTAGATACAGAGAGTTCCTTAAAAATCCAGTTTAGTAGATAAATGTTAAAATAACAAACATGGAAAGGCATAGGTGCAGCATGACAAAAAGATGGACAAATGGGTTCACATACCCGTCTAATGTGTTTCACGCTTTTTAGCACTTAAAGTGATAGCAATACTTCAATGTAATTTTATTTTATGCTGTAGCCATTAAAAAAACATTAAAAACGATGTAAGTCTTATCTCTCAAACCTTTATGGTTTGAGAGATATTCACAAGTAAAGCTTCCCCCTGACTGACGTCAGCGCTCTAGCTGACAGATTTGCAATCAGGTCTGCAGACTGGCCGGCAGCTCTTCAGCAGAGCTGAGATCGAGAGATATAAAAATAACTACTTCATTGGAATGAAGATTGACATCCTACTGCTATCTTCTTTGAAACCAACTGTCATAATTCTTGATATTGTTGAGCTAAAAGGGTATGCAATACTTTATTTAAAAGCAACAACATTATCTGAGAGCACATCATTCTGAAGCAAGGAATTCCATCACTTTACTACCCTTAGTGTAAAAAAAAGTCCTGCATCCATTTATTAGGTGCAATGAACACATTTAATAAAAATGTGAAAATAAATACTTGGGGGGGTTCTCTAGCATGCAAAGGGTTAACTCTCCATTTAAAGAGATGGGAATATTTATTGGCCCTTGAAGGGCAGTTGATTTGCTCCAGAATTTTTCCGGTTCTCCTTAGTATATCAGCCTCACTGACACCTTGGGCTATATTCAGGGGAGTAAAGAGGTGAAACTATGGACAAATGAACTGGAAATTCTCAGTGATTTAAATTAGCTTTTTAACCCTTTACCAATTAGAGAGGTCTCCAATCCATTTCAAAGCAATGAGCTGGAGACTTATCCAGTGTTCCCTCTAAAGTAAGCAGGAATGAGTGACCCAGCATTGAAAGAGTTAAAAGAGGGGTACAGAGTATATCTGTTATTCCACTGCAGCCTGTTTACACTTTCCTGTTTAACTCTTTCAGGGCAGGGTTGCTCACACATCTTAGAGCAAGATAGTTCAAACCTGTCCTCGGCCCCTCTCTCCCCCACAACACAGTAAGAAAGTAAATTTGGTGAAAAAAGACACAAATGAGTATTAATTAGTCTATTTACCGGCACTTCCTGTTTTACCTACTAAGCCACAGTATAACCCTGTAGGTTACCTCTTAAAAGAGATGTTTTATTTTCTCTTCATTGTATCCATTGTATCTGCCATTAACACACCTTTGGGCAAAGAATTCCACAATTTAACAGATCTTACTGTAAAAAAAACTCTTGATGCCATCTTTCCTCTAATATTAAGGTTGTTTGATCAGGCCTTGGAATGAATAGGTCACCAGAGAGATCCTTGTATTGACCTCTCTTATTCTTATACACTGTAACAAGATCTCCTCTTAGGGCTATATGTTCAAACAAGTAGTGAAATAGCTTTTGTTGGTTGTAAAGACAGTGTCGTCGGGCTCATTAATATTTTCAGAGTGTCGGCTGTGATTGGAAATATTTAGTTTTTTCATTGAAGTACGATTCCGCACTGAAATTGTTGAATGTAAAGACAAAAATGTCATCTGTAACGACAAAAATGTCTTAGCTAAAGACAAAAATGTCTGCATATAGGTATGGTAATTGTCGTTTTGTTTCCTTCAATTATTATAGGTTTCTCACATTCAGAACTTCACATTCCCTCCACTTGTTTCTTAAAGTACAAATGTTATCTTTTATAAGACTTTTTGTTGTCGTTGTATACAACAAATTTTCTTTTCCTCTATACGACACTGAGAATAGTTTAGCCCCGCCCTTGCCCCGCACTTTTGCCTGGCAATTCTGGAGTTGTGTCGTACACAATGGACATTACTAGTATACTCTATAGAAAATATGCCTTTCATGCATGCAAGTACTTATTTTTTGTCGTTCAAACAACTTTTTCTGTCGTTATCCCTTTGAACATATGGCCATAGTCATCTTTTCTCTAGAGAAAATAAATCTGTTTTCCAGATCTATCCAGTTAAACACAAGTTAATGTAGTTAACTCAGGCAGATCCAGGAAACCTGCACTGTGTCTGGGGTGGGGGGGCAGGTTTGAGCTTCCCTGTCTTAGAGGAAAACTGGACATATATTTCTCAATGTGTTGGAAACCCCTCTAACATTGAAGGAGACAAGATTCCCATTTATATTACAGTTCATTTTTATCACCCTCCGTCTGTGGAGCATTTGATTGAATACAAAATCGCCCCACTGTTGTTTTTGTGCAAATGGCTCAACTCTGCATATTTATATTTATATACTAGTTGAAGAGCCCATGTACACGGGCCTCAGTGCCACCTAGCAACGGACGCGGTGCAGTCATGCGCAGTATAGACTACCCGCGGCTCGGCTGATAACGGAGCGGGCCGTTCCAAATTCAGACCATAGTCTCAGAGAGGACTACTGTCTGAATTCAGAGCGGCCCGCTCCGTTATCAGCCGCGATGCAGGCAGTCTCTACTGTGCATGACTGCAGCGCGCGCAGCCAACTGTACTGTGCATGACGGCTTCGTCGTCGTATGTACTGCACGACAACACAAGGGAAGAAGAGGGACAATCTTTTCTTCTATTCTTGCAGCACCCATAAATATATAATAGTACATAGAAGTAATGCGTTGCGCACCCTCTGGTTATTAACCCTTTGAGTGCCAGAGGGGTATGCAAAGCATTGCTTTGCAATGCGATGTGTTCCCCTCTAGCACTCAAATGTTTATAGTGATTAACAATTGTTTATGAACATCACGTCTCCAGTAATAATATATACATGTACTATTATATATTTATGGGTACTGCAAGAATAATTTGCGGTCAAATTTTATTGGCTTCCAGCAGTATCATTGATGGGTTCTTTTTATCTCTATTCCATTCCATAGAGTAGACCAGAGGAATGGACAATTTATAGGGCTTACAAACAGCATATCTTATCATATACTTACAGGTTCCTCATTAGAATGTTCTATCTATGCATAATAATCCTTTTGTGCTTTCAAACTGCATTGAATAAAAACACTGTCTGATGTACTAAGAGGAACTGGATCAATTCACAGGCAAACCAACTGCACCTTAGGAGACAAACTCACCATCACCTATTTCTTAAAAAATATAAAAAATGGACTTTTAACCCCTTGGATTCTAGAGGGGTCAAGTGCACATTGCAAAGCAATATGTTGGAGACCTACCTTACATCTAGTGTGAAAAAGCCCCATTTAAAACAATGGACATTTTTATTTCTTTTATGGCTTTGTCGCTTTGTTTTGGATTTGTTTAATTACTTTTTAGCACTTTGATCCTTATCTATAAAGGCAAAGTAGAGCAATTATGTGGCAAACCAGCTGCACCATAGGAGATACATAAAAATCCCCACGTTACCAATGATATAAAAGGGGGCTTTGACCCCTTAAAGATCAGCCACACGCTCACACGACCGACACTTAACCCTTTGAGTGCCAGAGGGGTACGCGATACATTGCAAAGCAATGCATCTCGTACCCCTCTGGCACTCAAAGGGTTAACCCCTTAAAGGGATAGTAATGTTTCACAAAAAATAGCAGCTCCAATTAATCTTCAAAGTATTTGAGCCATAGAGAGTGTTATTTCAATACTGTCAGAGTTGTAGTTCAAGAGTAATTGGATGATAAAGTATCCCCCTCCCACCCCTTTTACCTAGTGTAAGCCACCTCCCCTCTGATGTGGAACCTGGTCCACAGACCAGACAGCTCACAGCAAGGGACAATCTTCTTACTGTGAGAACAATGAAAACCTTGCCCTCCATGACAGGTTTTTCAGGTTTTTCCCTTATACTAATTGAAGATTGTCCCTCTCTACAATCCACCTGGACACTGACTTGCTGCTCTGAGGTGAACAGTGTTACATCAGTAAAAGGGTTCTTTAACTGATGTATTGAAATAACACTCTCCATGGCCCAGATACTATGATGACTAATTGGAGCTGCTTTTATTGTGAAACATTACTATCCCTTTAAGGACCCAAGATGGTCCTGGCACGTCATGGGTTGGACGGGAGATGAGGACCCATGACATGCCAGGACCGTCATGGATTTCAGGGCTCCCTATGCAGCTGCACTCCTTTTGGGGAGTCGGGTGGCTGACACTTAAGCATGGACCATTTTTTTTTTTTTTATTAGCGATCTGAATCAGGGCTCCCCCGAACGGTGTGCAGCCACACAGGGAGCTCTGAAATCCATGATGGTCCTGCCACGTCATGGGTCCTTATTGCATGTCTAATCCATGATGTGCCAGGACCATCATGAGTCTTTAAGGGGTTAAGCATCTGAATGTTTCCAGTGCACATCCATTGCATTCAAAGAGTTAAAATCTCCATTGAAATCAATGGCTATTTAGGATTTTTTATGTGTACTTATGGTAGAGCTGGTTTGCCCCAGAATCGCTCCACTTTACCATTATACATGGTAAAAAAAGAAAGGTACCAGATCACTTTATTATTGGTTGACAAAGTGCCAAAAAATGTATAGAGACACTCATAAAAGGTACCAGGTAACCGACACAAGATACCGGGTCACAGACACAAGTTTCCAGGTAACCAACACAAGATACCGGGTCACAGACACAAGTTCCCAGGTAACTCACACAAGATACTGGCTCACCAACAAAAGGCACAGAGTCACCAACAAAAGGCACAGAGTCACCAACAAAAGGTACAGAGTCACTGATAAAATGTAATGGATCACCAACAAAAGGTATAAAATCACTGCAGGTCAGTGGCACAACGCATTGGGTCACACACAGAGGAGATGTTTGGGACTTGCTAGCATTAAGTGCTTAATAACGGTGGTATGTGAGTCTTGCTAGGCATTAAACCATCATACTCTTTAGTGCAGTGTTTCTCTGTGTTAGTCCTTGGTGTACACCAACAGTTCATATTTTCAGGCTAGATCACAAGTGAGTCAGTAATTAGTGGTACAGTCATTGGGATTGAGCTTGAAAACATGATCTGTCTATGTGCCTCTAAGTCAGGAGTAGTCAACCCTGGTCCTCCAGAGCTATCAACAGTGCATGTTTTTAGGATGTCCTTAAATGAGCACATTTGGACTAATTAAAGTGACTGACACTAATCAGTGCACCTGTACTCCAACTGGGATATCGTTAAAACATGCACTGTCGGTAGCTCTTGAGGACCAGGTTTGGATACCCCTTCTCTAGGTGTAGATACAAGAGTTGGAGACTAAGGCCAGCAGAGCTGCATTTGTGGATTTGTGGATTCTCCCATGAAAGGAGAAAGAACTCCAACTTAACTTATAATGGACAGAAAATCCTAATGGTTTTATGAATTTTGCTTTACTCCTTATTTCAAGGATAACATGTTCATTTAGCACTGGGTGTCATGTCCATGGAGGTGGAGTTTCTAACAGAATCATAGGACTTCACAGTCTGTACATGGTAATCTTAAACCTTTAAGGACCAGAGAGGTGTGAAATGCATTGCTAAGAAATGCATTGTACATCCTTCTGGTCATTAAAGGATTAAGTAGGCTCATGTGCTCTTCTTGCTTCAGCAGGAAAAAGCTAGTAGCAACTGTCATGTCTGCGTCCATGGACACGAAATACTGAACTGATTGAACATGTTATGTCTTCAGTAAAGGTATAAGGACAAAATTCATAGGGGTTTTCCCGGTCACAGTAAGTAAAGGGGGAGGCTATAAGGAGGTCTTAGTTCTCCTTCAACTTGTAACTTTGAGCTAAGCACTATAAGAGTATTCAGTTTTAGACCCATAAATGTTCCCATTCCTTCGTTCATACAGTGCAATAAATATATATATATTTTTTTTTATTTAGAAAATGTTTTACCAGGAAGAATACATTGAGATTTCTCTCGTTTTCAAGTATGTCCTGGACAGTTTTCAGTAGAGGGTTGCATATTTACACAAATTGAGGAACATTATATATTACATGTTATTATATATACATACACATGTGAATATAAATACATATGGAATATTAAAATTATATATAGTTACACTCTGTTTTTAGATATAAAGAAGCATTTACTTTTAAGGATTTTAGACTGGGAGCAGATTTGATTATTTCAGGCAGATATATTTAAATATATATATATATATATATGAATAACAGTACACGTAACGGTTCAGGCATCAAAAATATCAAAATGCTGCTGTTTGTGCTGCTGTCTGTTATTTAAGGAGCTGTGATGTCATTTTAATACAACTGAACTGTGAGTGCGTACTATTATTCACCTATGTCTATGGTCAAGGGGAATATCACCCGGCGGGTCAGCAGTGGTCTATTTAAATATTAAAAACGTGAGTGCAAATTATGTCATACTTAATATATATAACATATAAATATATATATATATATATATATATATATATATATATATATATATATAGACAGGGCTCAAAATTTCCTCTTACCACTAGCCAATGGCGAGTGAAAATTTAAACCTGGCGAGTAGAAATTCAGCCCTGGTGGGTATGTTTTGGCTTGCAGTTGCGAATAACTTTTCAGGTCTGGCTAGTAGCAAAGGACATAAAATTATAAGCCCTGTGTATATATATATATATATATATATATATATATATATATATATATATATATATATAATAAGTTCCATCTATTACCATAAAATATTGTCAACTGTAAGCTTGCCAGCATACAAATGCTCAGATGAGTTCAAGTAAAATTATTTCAAATAATTTAGATAACCTGTTTATTAATAATATGCTTAAGACTGCATTGTGTGCATTGACTCAACTAGCGAAGGAGGTGCAGCTGCTTCATCATTAAGGGAAGGATGTTCTTTTGTTGGAAAGGTCAACATGTTCATTGTCTTCGAATGAAGTATTGGACGTAATGTTTTCAATAAGTCATACAATATGTGCATACATAAACGAAATGACTGCATTTTTAATGAAAAAAAGTGAAGCACTGGTCGCAGGTGTAGTAACAAAGGTAGCATAATAAATTGAATTGGAAGGGAAAATAAAATATCTGATATGACAGTTCTTTAAATGCAAAAACACATTTTTGTAAGGATGTGATATGCTGTGATTCATAAACAAGTCCACCGCTCATGATATAGTAAGCATTGGGCTGCTGTAAGTATAAATATGAAATGTTTGCTGCAATATTTTAACTCTTTTTCAGTTTTACAGAAATTGATACAGCTATATCAATTTCTCTAAGATGGAAACATTTTTGTATTATGATTACTGGTCACCACACTTGACCCAAAAGAAATGAATCTCCCTTTAACAAGATATAAGAAGGAGACAATTTGCTTCTTTTTTTATGAAGACACATGCAATGTTCTCTGAGTTAAGTTTTACCATTCATAATGAATGCAGTCTCGCCATTCAAATGCGACCATAAGTACACAGAAGATAAGAATTTAATTAAATGTAGATTAAAACCAAACAGGAAAACACACTCGCTGATAATTTTATCCCATCCTCTGGCCATATTTTTTATACTTCGTACTTGTTCTTCTTTGGGCTATAGCTTATCAACATGCCGATAGTGACATAACTCATTACATCTGATGGTACGGCTGTAATGTGCAGTCTTGGTGTTAGATTTTCAGGGTCACTTAAGATGCAAAGCATGCAAATGTACCCGTTAATATATCGGCGTGGTAATTTCTGTGAAAAGAATGTAATTTTAACTGTTCTATACCCCACACATGGAGGCTGTTATGCTAAGAAGAGCTACATCAGTTCTAAAGCATACCAGCTGCACTATAGGGAACAAATGGAAATTCCTATTGATTTAAATTGGGCTTCCAAATCACCATTGAATGATAGAGGTGTTGCCAATGCATTGTTAAGCAATGCATTAGAGATCTTTCTAGTATTCAAGGGCTTAGAGCTGTGGTTCTCAATCTTTTTTGTCTCAAGGAACCCTACAATGTAGTCTGGTATTCTCAAGGCACCCCTAATTTTTATAGGTTATTTGTCAAAGGAATAATTAAGGATAAAAAATATAGTGTTATATTTAGGTCACACAAAACTAAAATGATTAGCACTTTGTACATATCAAATTCTGTAAATATAGATTTGAAAATCAAATTCTCATTTGTATCAACTTCCTAATCGGAGATCTGTGACACCCTAAGCTAGTGCCCAGGGAACATCAAAGTATCATGGTCCGCTGGTTGAAAAACACTGGTTTAATGGGACCCTATCATCCAAAAATGACTTTGAATGAGCTTTCAGAATCATATAAATGTTATATATTACCCTTTATTATGGAAAATGAGTTTTTGAGTTATGTAGATTTGTAAATTATGCTAATTATGGCATGCCATGCAGCTATTTCCTGTCTAGCCCTTCATTACCTCCCCCCAACTCACTGCCACTTAACCTTTTCATATCAACCTCCCCCAACACTGACATATCTAAGATTCAGTGAGTGGAGGAAGCAGAGAAAAAAGCAGGGCGTGTGAGCAGACATTAGCATAACCTATACATCACAAAATCTTATTTACTAAATAAAAAAGCTAACACAACATATAGGTGATTTTGTAAGGCCATTCAAAAACACCTGGGTTGGTTTTAGGTGATATGATCCCTTCAGCCTTTTAAGTGCTGGAGAGGTGTCCGACAAACTCAGAGGATTAAGTACCCTATTTAAATCAATGGGAACTTTTGGCGGAACGCAAGAAATGTTCACAAGCGCTAACCGTGAAATAGTGATTTTAACCTGCATAAATAACTATTATTCAAGTTGTAATCCAGGAAACCATTTACTGAAAGAATCTTGAATAGCGCAACAAAATTTCCTAATTTGTGCACAAAATATAGCATTTGCGACACCACCACACAGACGTATACTATCGTTCGCAATATCACTTCCTGCATTAGACGCATAAGTTACTCCAGTCAGACAGATTCGCTAATCCTAATCATGTCCACATGACCACACCCACAAACACAAAATGTGTGCACCAATTCGTTATTTTAAATTTTTCATACACAATTCAGTAAAATCATGCGTAAATGCATTCTCTAACAATTTTCCCTCAGAACGTAGCTTTTGCACGCGTTTCCTGCATCCCACCATTTATTCATTGAAAAAAAAGATTCACTCATTAATGTTTTTGAACATGTATAATGGATGTCATTCTTCTAACACTGTTTGTTTTACAGGCTTTTTATCGAATATTATTAGAGACATTAACATATATTTTTTATGTATATTTGAGATTATTTAATGTGAGTGGACAGTTTTTCCCTTTTATTTAAAATTTTAGTTGTCAACTAAGGTGCAGCTAGTTTCCTCCTGTTAATCTTAGCACATCCTTCTCAATGAGAATAACAGGAACAATTTTGGAAGAAACAAAGGGCATCATATTGGACCAATAAAAATTCCCAAAGTTCCTTTTGATGTAAATGAAACTTTTAACTCTTTGAAGTCACCACTGCTTTGGAGACCTCTGTAGCCTTCTAGGAATTAAAAGCCCCATCTAAATAAATGAGCTGTTTTGTGCCAAAATGGCTCTTGTTCCTCCTAGTACATCAGCCTCACTAGGGTGAATATAGAGTGGGAATTCTACACTAACCCTTTGAGTGCCTCAGCAGTATGCAATGCATTGCTTTGCAATGTGTTGCGTACCCCTCTGGCACTAAAAGGGTTAAAGGGATAGTAGTGCATAACATGGAAAACATTATATATTGCATGATTCATCCTGCTGAGCAAAACACTAGAACCCCCACTGCTTAGACACATTTTATTCAAAAGTTATTGCAGGTAACATTTGCATTTTTGGGGGGTACGGTACTTAAAGGGATAGTAATGTTTCACAAAAACAGCAGCTCCAATCAATCTTCATAGTATTTGAGCTATAGAGAGTGTTATTTCATTACTGTGAGCTTTGTAGTTAAAGAGTAATTGAATGATAAAGTTCCCCCCTCCCGCCCCTTTTACCTAGTGTAAGCCCCCACTCCTCAGATGTGGAATCCAGTCCATAAACCAGACAGCTCACATCAAGGGTTAATATTCTACTGTGAGAACAATGTAAACCCTGCTCCCCTTGACAAGTTTTTCAGCTTTTTGCCTTATCTTAATTGAAGATTGTCCCTCTCTGCAATCTACCTGGACACTCCCTGCTGCTCTAAGCTGAGCAGTAGTACATCAGTAAAAGGGGCGGGAGGGGGATACTTTATCATTCAATTACTCTTGAACTACAACTCTGACAGCATTGAAATAACACTCTCCATGGCCCAAATACTATGATGATTAATTAGAGCTGCTTTTATTATGAAAATTACTATCCCTTTAACCCCTTAACGACCGGCGGTCCTGGGACATTTCCATCCCATAATGACCGCATAGGAGCACTTGGACGCACCGGTACACGTGACCTGTCGCGTGTATCGGCGCGTCACTATGGGGCCTGATAGAGATCGCTCCCATGTTGGAGCGGTCAATTTCAGGCCCTATTTTTACTTACAGCGCTCCCGGTAGAGCACTGTAAGTAAAAAGTATGTGACGTACTATGACCGTCATCGGTCCTTGAGTATTTCAAGGACTGTGATGGTCATAGTACATCACATGTCGTTAAGGGGTTAAATGGTTACAACGGTGTTGTTGGTATACCAGTCTATAGACATCTACTGATCAGTTAACTACAAACCTCTATAGGATGCTGTAGCTACAATACCACTGGAAAATCTCAAGCCATTGAGGTACAGCACCCAAAAAAATGAAAGTTTGAGCTGAAACAAGTGTTGAATAAAACATCACTCAGCAATGTTGACACCCTTGTTTTACTCAGCAGGATAAACCATGCTATATATATATATATATATATATATATATATATATATATATATATATATATATATATATATTCAGTATTAAGCATTACTATGCCTTTAAATCAGGCATTGTAGTTGATTTTCGGTCCCACTTCCTGCCTAATGTGAATTTAATAAGCTATGTACACCAAATTTCCTTCCCTCAGTGCTGTTTGCTCCAAGGAAAGGACAATAGATCAGTCTGTGAGTGCTTCAAGGAGTTCCTTTTATCTATGCATTGTTTGCAGCTATGTATTAAACATTACCAGGGCTGGATTTCTCAAAATGCAGAGTAGGCAACTGCCAAGAGTGCCATATTTTGAAGGGCACCTCAGCTGTGCTGGCCACAACCACATTCTGAATTGTAGGTGTGGCCAGATAATTCTCAATGTCCCTATACCAGTTTATTTACTGCTTTACATGCTAATGTTGTAGATCTCTCTAGCAACCAAAGCATTAAAGGGATAGTAATACTTCGTTTTAACTTTATTTTATTTTGTAGGCATTAAAAAAACATGAAGAATGATATAAGTCTTATGTCTCAAACCTTCATGGTTTAAGAGATATTCACAAACAAAGTATCCCCCCTCTGTTCAACCAGATCAGAAGGGAGGTGCCCAGGTAGACTGCAGAGAGGGACAATCTTCAATTAAGAAAAGGGAAAAAGCTGAAAAACCTGTCAAGGGGGGCAGGGCCTTCATTGTTTTCATAGGAAGTAGATTGTCCCCTTCTGTTATTTGTCCAGTCTATAGACTGCATTCCACATCTGAGAAGAGATTGTTTACAGTAGGTAAAAGGGGCGGGAGGGGGAACTTTGCTTGTGAATATCTCATAAACCATAAAGGTTTGAGAGGTAAGACTTATATCATTCTTCATGTTTTTTTAATGCCTACAAAATAAAATAAAGTTAAAACTAAGTATTACTATCCCTTTAAAGATTTTTCCCCCTTACTTGTTATAGGCCAAGGGTATTTTTTGCAGCAGGAAAAGGTGGATGGAACTGTGAGTATGGTCATGTGAGGAATGGGGATGTGGCCACAGGCACAGCTAAAGGCACCTAGACTGTCGTTCATAGGGGCATCTTGGATGTAAAGCCAGTCCTGAACATTGCACAGAGGAAATGATGTGGATTTATGTAATTTCCCTGTGCGTGGTTTGGTCCTAGCTTACAGGACATGCTAGTATTAAAGGGATAGTAATACTTTGTTTTAACTTTATTTTATTTTGTAGGCATTAAAAAAACATGAAGAATGATATAAGTCTTATCTCTCAAACCTTTATGGTTTAAGAGATATTCACAAGCAAAGTGTCCCCCTCCCGCCCCTTTTACTGATGTAACACTGCTCAGCCAGATCAGAAGGGAGGTGCTCAGGTAGACTGCAGAGAGGGACAATCTTCAATTAAGATAAGGGAAAAACTTGAAAAGCTTGTCAAGGGGGGCAGGGATTTCATTGTTTTCATAGGAAGAAGAGTGTCCCCTTCTGTTATCTGTCCAGTCTATAGACTGCATTCCACATCTGAGAAGAGATGGCTTACACTAGGTAAAAGGGGCGGGAGGGGAAACTTTGCTTGTGAATATCTCATAAACCATAAAGGATTGAGAGATAAGACTTATATCATTCGTCATGTTTTTTTAATGCCTACAAAGTAAAATAAAGTTAAAATGAAGTATTACTATCCCTTTAAAATCCTAACAAATGAGGAGATTGTCTATCTGTATGCACTACAGTGATCACACTCTCTAGAGCATACCCTGAAGTGCAGCCACTGGTGTTAGAAGCCAACACCAGCAGAGCTAAACTAGTGTATTATTAGACTAGTTGAACAGCCCGTTACACGGGCCACAGTGCCACTGCCACTCGGTTGCGGGGCAGTCACACGCAGTAGAGACTGCCCGCGCCACGGCTGATACAGAGCTGGACGCTCCTTCGGAATGCCCGGCTCTGTATCAGCCACGGCACGGGCAGTCTACTGCACATGACTGCAGCACGGGCAGCAGTGTCTACTGCGCATATTGCGGCGTTACACACGATTTAGCGAATTATTATATATGATGATTCACCACACTGAGTATATTATATACAGTGTATCACAGAAAATAAAACTATACAGCGAATTAATGATGTCAGTAAAAAGATTATGTTAGGGGATATCCTTATTCACTGCAGACAGATAAAAAATAAGTATTTATTTCACAAGATTTGATTATCTACAAGACACTTCTCTCTGTCTTTTTACTAAGAAAAATGAAAATGGATTAAAAAAGGTTAAATATATTCAGCTTCTAAGGAAAATTCTATATGTCAGCAAAGTCCCACCAGTAGATAATCTGCAGAGTTAAATTGCATCCAGACGGAAACACATATAACATAGAATGATCTGAGCCTTTTTATTGTACATTTGACAATATTTGAATGATAACGTGTTTCCTAGAACACCTGATGTTCTACTTTCTAAAATGTCTAGACAGTGTATGCAAATATTTTACAGGGCATAGATTGTATATTAGCTCTCACTAGGCAGGGAAAAACTTTATTACCTCTTCATCACAGCTTAATGCATAACCCACCCTCGACTATCTATCACTTTCTAAAGAATGCAGTTGTAATGTAATTACATCACAAATGCAACTTGTCCAAAGGTATCCCAAGTTCACGACAAGGTCTACATGCTGAAAAAACTGTGTATATAATTATGCATACAATGATATAATGGGGGTTATGCACGAAGGAGTGATAAAGAGGTGATGAAATTGAGATGATTTCTCCAGTGATATTACTTCTCCAGTTCGTATATTATTCTATAGTGCCTATGTACTCTCCAAAGGTGGAGAAATCTCTGTAGAATAACATAGGAAATGGAGAAGTTATATCACTGGAGATGTCATCTCTGCTTTGTCACCTCTTTATCACACCTTACTGAATCTCTCCCATTATGTGTTTTCAATGCACATTTTCTTCTACCATCTGTCTTATTTAAAAAAAAATATATCACAAATATTTTGTCATTTGTTGTAAAACAAGTCCTTAAATATATCTAAGCACTGCTATAATTAATTTAAAGGGATTCTAACATTTGATATGGAAAAAATATATATTGCAGAGCAAAAAAAAAGGTTACTCCCACTTCTGGGAGATGTTTTATTTGGAAGTTATTGTAATACATGCAATGTCTTGGTTCAGTACCTCCATGGCCTAAAAATATGTGGTAGCCCTGTTGCTACAGAAGTCTATTGACTAGTGTTGAGCGAGCGTGCTCGGCCGATGCTCGGATCGGCTCGAGCATCGCTCTGCTCGGCACATGGCGGTACTCGTACGAGTACCGCCATGTGCTCGCCCGACAAGCTCGGGTGAAGAGGATCTGTGCCGGAAGAGGCACAGATCCGAAGAAGCTCCGCTGGACCACCAGGGAATGGAGGTACGGGGGCATTGCGGAGATGAAGGGGGCATTGCGGACATGAAGGGGGACATTGTGGAAGAGGGGCATAGACTCTATGCCCCTCTTCCACAATGTCCCCCTTCATCTCCGCTATGCCCGTCTTACACAATGTCCCCCTTCATGTCCGCTATGCCCCTCTTCCACAATGTCCCCCTTCATCTCCTCTATGCCATAGAGGAGATGAAGGGGGACATTGTGGAAGAGGGGCATAGCGGAGATGAAGGGGGACATTGTGGAAGAGGGGCATAGAGTCTATGCCCCTCTTCCACAATGTCCCCCTTCATCTCCGCTATGCCCCTCTTCCACAATGTCCCCCTTCATCTCCTCTATGGCATAGAGGAGATGAAGGGGGACATTGTGGAAGAGGGGCATAGCGGACATGAAGGGGGACATTGACCAGGCACCCTCCGCTCATCAGAGCAGGGGGTGCCTGGTTTGATGCTCGAGTGCTCCCATTGTATTCAATGGGGCTCGGGTGCTCGGCCGAGCACTCGAGCAGCAGGGGGTGCTCGGTCAGAGCACCCGAGCACCCGAGCATCACGGTGCTCGCTCATCACTGCTATTGACATCTCTGGTCAGTTGACCAGTAAACTTCTATAGGATGCTATAGCAACAGTGCCACTGTAAAATTTCAGGCTGTGGAAGCATTGCACTTAAAAATGCAAGTTTGAGCTACAATATCATTTGAATAAAACAATGTTCAGCAATGGGAATAACTTTGATTTATTCATAAGGATAAGCCATGTAATATATAATTTTCAATATTAAACATTACTATCATTTTAAGATACATGTGCCAGTTATAGAATTTTAAACTGAAGGAGACTGATGCTCTAAGAGTAATGCTGGAGCAAACCAACTGAACCAAAGGGGGGACACATAACATTTTCCATTTAATTTTAAGTCTTTGGAGGGTTATACACTAAGGTGTGATAAAGAGATGATGGCTTCTCCAATGCTATCACTTCTCCAGTTCCTATGTTATTCTATGGAGCCTATGCACTAAGATTTCTCCAACTTGTGAGAACTTAGTGGACTCCATAGAATAACATAGGAACTGGATCAGTGATATCGTTAGAGAAGAAATCTCCACTTTATCACATCTTTATCACATCATATCCCAGTGTAATACTTAGCAATTCATTGGATACTTTTCTGTGATTCAAGAAAGCTCCCTTTTACATCAATTGACATTTTGTGGGTCTGTATATTCCCCTATAGCCATACCTGGGAACTCTCAGGGTTTGACCCTGAAACTCAGGGTTTGGAACCAAATTTCAGGTTCTCAGGGTGAAGGACCAAATTCTCAGGGTGAGCAAATCCAGTGTGTCCTCCTATATGATTTACACCAATTTACTGCCTATTTATTGTCCAAATTCATGACATTTCTGCCAGAAAGGCAGGAGGAGAGGTCCTGCTTGCCTTACGAGTGTGTAAAAAGTTATATCTCAGAACTGTAGCATGTGTAAGGTTCCTTAAAAATTGATTGGATTATCTCTGGTTTAGAGCAAACATGGTCATAACACATAGAATCTTCTTTTTCGTGGGCGTTAAGGGTTAATATTTCAAACATCTCAGGATAAGCTCATTTCAGAATTTCCCAGGTATGCCTATAGCACAAGTGGTTTGCTGCAGTATTATTTCTTATTACAACAGCTGCAAGAAGTACCTATTTTCCCAAGGACTCCTCCTTTGTCATCATTCACCGAAGAGAGAATAATATTTTTCATTTTATAATAAACGTTTGTTAAAGTTGTCTAGAAGTAAGTGCTTTATCAGATTACATAACACTCTGAGTACAAGTAGATATACCCTATATACCAAGGACACAAACAGAGATGAAACCCTGCAGGCACACTTTGCCTTTGCTTCCATTTGACTGTGTACCACAGATAGTTTCTTTCATTTGTCTAGCTGTTAAGTTAGTGTTACAAGCAGCGTGTGATGGTATCAAAAGAACATCAAATTATTTCACAGCAGTGGCAATTAAGTAAAAATGTGCTTACAATAATGTCATCTACCTGCTGTCCAAAAAGGCTTAAGATAACCAACACTTCTACTATTAGAGTATAATAAGAACCCTGCCATGTAATGTTTTAGATTTTAACCTGAAATGTAAACCAGCAGTCAGACTGAAAGGAGCTTTGAAAATAAATTTTAGAACTGATGAATGTGATATTTAATTAAAAAATGCTGAGTCAAGCCAAGTGTGCAATGAATTTATGTCTTGCACATGATCAGGCCAGATATCATATTAGGCAAAGTAGAAAACTGTCTAGAGTGTTAGATTCTGGTGGAAGCCTTGGTCTTGCTGGTCACACCCTGTGTTTTGAGCTGTGGGTGTGGTAAGCAGTAAGCACTAACCCAAAGCTCCTGTTTTGAGTGGCTGATTTGTGTACATATTTGTACATTGCTGTAATTTCTAGGTTATATACCAATTTTTGTAGATTATATATCCCTGTGGTCCAGTTTAAAATCATTTCTATTTGTATGTTATAGGTCAAGTATATTTTCTGTGCCAGTCAACAGATATTTAGAATGGGGTTAGGATGATATAATAAGATGGGAAGCGACCATAGATGGGTCTAGGGACACCAAGTAGAGGTGTAACTAGAAGCCACCGGGCCCTGGTGCAAAAATTGCCATGGGCCCCCCAACGACATTGGCCCCCCATTAGCCACCTCAATATTGCTCCCATTGGACATCTTCACACTGCCCCATTGGCTATCTACACATTGCCCCCAATGTCCACCTCCACATTGCCCCCAATGTTCACCTCCACATTGTCCCCAATCATTTGTTCACCTCCACAATGCCGCTATTGATCCCCACTGTCCATCTCCTACCTCCCTGGTGGTCCAGCGACATTGCAGGAGATGTCTGTGTCTCTTTCTGCACAGACCTCTATTAGCATCTGGATCTCCCGTGCAGTCCTCTCTCCAGTAATGAACAGCGCTGGGGGATGATGTAATCTCCCAGCGTTCTGATTTACTAGAGTACCGAAGACAGAGAGGGAGCTCAGCTGCTAATAGAGGTCTGTGCCGAAAAAGGCGCAGACCTCAGCTTGTTGGGGGTGGGGGTTGTTGCAGGGGGTGGCCCGTCCCCTGGAGTGACGGGCCCAGTTGCAGTTGCTACCCCTGCAACCCCTATTGTTATACCACTGACACCAAGGCTTTCTTGTCTAGAGGCACTTGAGATATAAATCTAGCACTGAACATCATCAAGTTTCTCAGATATTGCCAGTGACACCACTGTTAGACTGGGGTTCTTCCAAGCTTTTGTAAATATATAAAAGATGGGTGCAAACATTAGAAAAACTAGGCAACCGTCTAGGGCAACAGAATTATGGGGTGGAAACAGATGTTTAATGTCCTGTAGATTTTGGACTGAGTGGCATAGGGGTGTCCAATACATTGAGGAGCCATTTGTTGGACACATCCCAGGAGTCAAAGGGTCAATAAGGCGTCAGTTACAATAAGATTTATTTGTGGAAGGGGACGAGTTGAAGAACTGCTTATTTCTGCATTTCAGCTAAGTATCATTAATGTGATGAGCAATTTCTGTTAGTCACAACAAATAGCATGATGCAGTTTGGTAGCTTATTAATGGTAATAGTTTACTAAATGTGGGATTTTTCTGCATTCAGCTGTTGAGATGGATATACATCTGCTCAGCACAGATTTCAAGAGACAATGAACTTTAATTGAAGAAAAATAATGAGGGTTCAGGGAGCACTGATACTGAGTCAGTTGGCAAAACAGGTGCCATGCTGCCAGATCAATGGGTTATTTATTCCTTTATCATAAACATGAAACAGTTGGTTGCATGGTGACTGCTTGGGTATTTTAATAACAGATTATAGAGATTTGTTAGTCCAGATATGCATGTCACTGTGCTTTCTTTATCCTCATATAAATATACAGGATTAGCAAATGAAAATAATCAGGGATTTTTTAGTAGGGGAGATTCTAATATAGGAGTAGGACATTTCTGATTTTCCATCTTTTGGAGATGGCAATTCATATAAAGCCCAGCTAGCTAAAATCTAATTGGGGATAAGAGTTGAAGTCCTACAAACTGACAGTCAGAGGTTTCCTTCCCCTATTCCAATATTATGAATGAGCAACTGAGGTATATTCAAAGTCTCATGAGGACATGATCTCTTCAAGTTCTAAGGGGCATACACTTATATTATAACTAGTATTTGTGGCACAGCTTTGTGTGTGCGGCGAACCCTTGTTTTGTTTTGTTTTTATTTGTATTGTTACAGTCAGACCTAATGGTGGGGCATCAGGACCCCTCCTGATGCCCCCCCCAGCTACTGATCCCCCAGCCAATATTGCTGACAGGTCAATAGAGGTGACCCAGGTGAGCATCCATCCTAGTGGTAATCCTAGGTAATTATTCTGGTGACTAGCACTACTGAGCAGCTAGTCACCAGATGGTTAATTATTTGCCATAAAGTTTAAGATGGGTGGTAGTTCCGCTTTAACACCTTAAGGACCAGCGATCCAGGGAGTTACCTCCCCTTATGGACCAGTTTGATCCTTGCTGACGGGCCGGTACACGTGACCTGTTATGTGTACCGGCACGCCGAGCGGGGGTCTGAGAAAGACTGCTCTGGTCTTGGAGTGGTCAATTTCCGAACCCGTTTTTACTTACAGCTCTCCCACTGCAGCACTGTAAGTAAAAACGGATGTGATGTGCCAGGACCATCACTGGTCCTTAAGGGAAGAAAACAGTGACGGTACTGGCACATCATACTGTCCTTAAGGGGTTAAACCTTTGAGTGTCAGAGGGATATCCAGATACCCCTCTGGCACTCAAAGGGTTAAATAATGACTAAGATAAATAGAGGTGGTTTTGAAAGTTCTTTCAAAATCATCCAAGTAATTATAAATGTAGGGTGCTTCAACCCACTCCTTTTTTTAAATGAGCAGACCCCAGCAGTAATTGATCTGATTACCATCTAGAAGTGACAGGTGTAGAGGTGTTTTCGGTGCCCTACAACTTACATTTTATTGCAGCGGGAGCTCTTCTATGTCACAAAGGGGAGAGAGACCTAATCTGACTAAATAGTGTACATGCTAGTGGTATCCCCTTAAGTCATTCCTATTCATGTCTAGAGAGATTCATTCCTGTTGGCATGGAAATATCTGTTTCTTGGACAAACAATTTTCAAAATTGCTTGGTACAAGACTTTTAATAGAGGACTTCATATACATACCTGTGAACTTCCAGCTGAGGGCTACCCGGAGGGTAGTCCTCTGTTCAGCAGGGGGTGACAAAAATGACGCTAATCGCGTCAAAAAGGGGCGGGGCTTGACACGAGCGGGGGGGGGGGGGGCTTAACCCTTTGAGTGCCAGAGTGGTACGGAATGCATTGCAAAGCAATGCATTCCGTACCACCCCACATCCGGAGGAATCAGCCTCTGCCCTGGAGACCCGGTAAATCTCTGTCAGAACCGGAGTCTCCAGGGCAAATCCGGAGAGTTCCCAGGTATGTTTATATACCATGGGAACTCCGCAATGTACAAACAAAAGGGGAGTGTTTTGTCTTTTTTTATTTAGTAAATAAGAAAAATCTACTTTTTGGTGTAGACAATAACATACACCATACAAAAAGAAGACAAACCAGAGCTGTGTTCACTTAATGTCCGCTGACATATTCTATGGGCCATATATTCAAAAGAGAAACGATATAGCTTTTGTCGTTTGTAACGACTTTTCAAAGTACAGTGTAGTTGGGATCATTAATATTTTCAGAGTGTTGGTTGTGATTGGAAATATGTCGTTTGTCCTGACTGAAATTGTCATATGGAACTGCAAAAAAATGTCTTAAAGGGGAACATTCACATCCCCAAAAATGTTCACCATTGGTTTTAAAATATAAAGCAATATCAGCGCTGACTTTATTAATTTTCTCCACTACCTAAGAGTGGAGATATTAATCTTTGAAATATGCCACTTCCGGGTCTGCGGCACCGTGTATGTACGGCATGGAGCTGAAGGACTTCCTATCTCCCTCCTAGCAGCCCCTGGGGCACGCGTTCGCGCTTCTCTTTGGAGCTGCATTTTTATGGGCTAACGTGACACTGAGCTCCTTTTACCATGCTACTGAGGTTGCACACACGCATACACAGTTCCCCAGAAAGCGGAAGTGCCACATTTCAACAATTAATATCTCCACTCTTAGGCAGTGGAGAAAATAAATAAAGCCAGCGCTGATATTGCTTTATATTTTAAAAGCAGTGGTGAAAATCGTTGGGGATGTGAATGTTCCCCTTTAACTAACAACAAACAACTAAAATTCTCACATTCAGAACTTCACATTCCCTCCACTTTTTTCTTAACGTACAAATTTTGTTTATTGTAAGACCTTTTTTGTCGATAGTTACGACAAATATTCTTTTCCTCTATATGACACTGAGAATAGTTTAGCCACTGCCTCGCCCCGCATCTTTGCCTGGCAATTCTGGAGTTGTGTCTTACACAATGGACATTACTAGTTTTTTGTTGTATATAGAATATATGTTGTTCATGCATGCAATTACTTACTTTTGTCTTTCATAAGACTTTTTTTGTCGTTATCTCTTTGAACATACGGCCCTATGTCTATGTCATATTTATCTTCAGCAATTAGCATAGAATGTCCAACCAAACTCCAAAGTCCAGTGTCTCAATAAATGTGAAGAAAGTCTCCACACTAGTGCAGCTTAACTGTGAACCAGGAAACAGCTAAAAAAAAGAAAGGAACACAGACAATCACAGCAATAATGTAGTATGTGAAAAAAAATCCTTTATATAAAAATGTAAGTGCAACCTCATAAAATAAGAGGCTATATGCCTCTCTAAGATAATTCAGACAATACAATGGTAATGAATGGCTGTGCTGCCTTATTGAACTATTCCCACCCTCTGAGTTGCTCTCAACTGGTTTTCTCTCTTTGGCATCTTTCCAGCAGCAGCAATTTAATCATTTAATCTCCCAATACCAACCACTTACTTTGTTCCCTCTCTGCTTTATGAACTATCACAATGTATCTTCAGAAAAGGGATATCATGGGGGTTATTCACTAACGCTTCATAAAGAGGTGATAAAGCAGAGATGACTTCTCCAGTTCCTATGATATTCTATAGAGCCTATGCACTGAGATCTCCAAAGGTGAAGAACTCTTAGTGCATTGGCTCCATAGAATAACATAGGACTTGGAGAAGTGACATCACTGGAGAAGTTATCTCCATTGTATCACCTTTTTATCACTCATTAGTGCATCTCCCCCTAGTTGTTGCATTGCTAATCGTTCCTAAGAACTACAAAATCGTTTGGCAGTTATACCATTTCTACTACAGGCACTCAATAAATTGGGTGTGGCCTATGCATTTCAAGCACTCCAGCTGCTTCAACAGGGACTATAGAGCCACCCCCCATCAATGAAATGTTAGGGGGTTGACCATCTCATTTAAAGATACAGCACTTCTAAAATTATCATAATTAGGTCAGACAGTGGTGAATATGCATCCAGTAGGGTCAAATACAAACCCACCAATCTTGCCAGTTTTATTAATGAACTCACATATTAATTATAATTCCAACTTGTATTGAAATTATTGCTTAATAATAATAATAATAATAATAATAAAAAAAACTATTAGTAATGCAACACTTAGTATCGGTGGAGGTACATTGCCATAACTCTGTTGGATGACATATGGCAATGTACCTCCACCGATACTAAGTGATGCATTACTAATAGTATTATTATTATTATTAAGCAATAATTTCAATACAAGTTGGAATTATAATTAATATTATAGTTGGCATGTATCAGAGGACTCCATACCCCTTGACTTGGGAGAGCTGGAGAGCGTGAGAGGATCAGTGAAGGAGGACAATTACCCATGACTAACTTCTAAACTGTGCTATCTTAGAGAGGCCCATAGGGCCAGATTCTGTTGCATGTGCTAAATGTTAACTCCTGTTTCATCAAACATTTTCCTATTGAAGTCTATGGAGAAAACTGGAGATAAAAGCAGAGATAAAATTAGCACCTGTAATAGAATCTATTTTCTTTCTATCATGCAACTGAACCACTACATGTAACCTTTTTTTATTGTGACCATCAGGGTCATTTTTACAACATTCAATCTGATTAATAACCCCTTAAGGACCCTTGACGTGCCAGGACCCTCACATTGGTTTAGAACTCAAGGAACAGAAATGGTTCTGACACGCCGCTCGTGTACCCCAGAATCCAAAGCGCCAAAAAAAAAAATTACCTGTGGCCCTTAATTCCCTGCCAGGCGCTGCGCAGCTGGTCGTTAAGGGATTAATAACCCAAATAGAAGTGTGGGGATCTGTGACTTCAGGTAGTGGCACCAGACTTGCAGGTCTGACTGTATGTGGGAATCTGTTATTACCAGTGGGTAATGGAACCAGGTAGGGGGTTAGATAGCATATGTGAGGGATCTGTGACTACCAGTGGGTTGTGGAAGCAGACAGGGGGGTCAAATAATGCATATGAGTGACTAGAATTACCTGTGTTTAGTAGATCAGGTGGCTGGCAAACCTCCCAACATTGCAAATGGCTAAAGCAGTAAAATTTTGTTTTAGTTGAATTTGCTGGGGATGTAAGTGCTGGGTGGGGCATTACTGGAAAGTTTTTGGCTGATTCATGATCTACTGACAGCTGTTAACAGAATAATTTAGGGCAAAAACAAAGTATTTTATTTACATACCCTAATTTACAAATACATATTTAACAATTTAAACAAACATGAATGTGAGTTTTATGGCCGTTGAACATGTGATACACTTATATACACACCACACAGTCTGATCTGTTAACACACTGAGTGCCAGAGAGGTATGGTACCTCTCTGGAACTCAAAGGGTT
The DNA here is from genome assembly GCA_037306005.1 of Rhinophrynus dorsalis. Taxonomy (NCBI): domain Eukaryota; kingdom Metazoa; phylum Chordata; class Amphibia; order Anura; family Rhinophrynidae; genus Rhinophrynus; species Rhinophrynus dorsalis. The sequence goes on along the minus strand of CM074723.1, from coordinate 64,081,297 downwards.
AAATAGAAGGACGCCAGGGTGGGAAAGAGGGATTTGGGTCTCAGAGGGGCTTTCTCTGCTCAAGAGGGTCACATGATAGGTATGGCACGTATGAATTCCACAGGGATTTCCAACACATTGCAAAGCAATGCTTTGAAGAACCCTGTGACAAACACAGGATTATTTATTTAATTGTTCCTTTGTATATTTAAACTTAATTTTAAATTAGAGCTTATTAGGGGAGCCTTAGCAACCCCCGCAGCTATAGCGTTGGGAGATCAATGAAGGAGACGAGGGGCACAATGTGGTGCCTCTCTTCCACTCCTGCATGAACCTTTAGGAGTGGTCTGGATTGGGGAAAGCCTCCTCATGTCACCTGTGATGATGTCACTGATGATGTCAAAAGTCTTTCTCCGATTCTATCCGCTACTACCCGGAATTTCAGGTAGGAGTGAAGCAGCATGATCAGCTGGGAGATCAATAGATGGGGAGGCATCAATAGGGGTCCCAATGCCACCCCCCCCCCCCCAAATAGACCTGATTTAAAATTAATAAAAAAAATAAATAAAGACAAATAAATTAATAACCCTGTGTTTGCCACAGGGGTCTCCAAAGCATTGGTTTGCAATGTGTTGAACACCCTTGTGACGTACACATTGACCATACTTCCCAAGTGTTCCTACTTAGGAAATACAGTCCCCTTGGGACCCAAAGCCCTCTTTTCCATCCTGATGTCCCTCTATTTAACCTTTTGAATGCCAGAGAGTTAGTCATGAATAAAAGTGCATAACACAAAATGAGCACTGTCTCTGCTCCCGTCCCACTACCCAGCATCCTCCGATGATGGAGGATGTCTGTCTCTAAGCAGTGTTGATCTCATTGGCTAGATATCGATCTCTGCCAATGAGATTGCTCCAGCTTAGAGAAAGAAAGCCTCTGTCATCGGAGGATACTGGGTAGTGGGACAGGAGCAGAGACAATGCTGCAAGCAGGAAGCAGGCTGCTGGGCACCTTTTAAACTTGAATTTTTGCACAGACAATGGGTTTTTTTAAAAAAATGGCTAACATGTTAACCCTTTGAGTGCCAGAGGGGTAGGCAACGCATTGCTTTGCAATGCGTTGCATACTCCTCTGGCACTCAAAGGGTTAAACTTTTTCACTAAATGCTCTATCTAATGAACATTAGATATCTATATGTGATAGATCCACTTTAAAGGGATAGTAATACTTTGTTTTAACTTTATTTTATTTTATAGGCATTAAAAAAACATGAAGAATGATATAAGTCTTATCTCTCAAACCTTTATGGTTTATGAGATATTCACAAGCAAAGTTTCCCCTCCCGCCCCTTTTACCTAGTGTAAACAGTCTCTTCTCAGATGTGGAGTGCAGTCCATAGACCAGACAGATAACAGCAGGGGAGAATCTTCTTCCTTTGAGAACAATGAAAACCCTGACCCCCTTGACAAGTTTTTCAGGTTTTCCCTTATGTTAATTGAAGATTGTCCCTCTCTGCAGTCTACCTGGGCACCTCCCTTCTGCTCTGACTGAACAGTGTTACATCAGTAAAAGGGGAGGGAGGGGGACACTTTGTCATTGAATTACTCTGGAACTACAACTCTGACAGTATTGAAATAACACTCTCCAAAGTCCAAATACTATGATGATTAGTTAGAGCTGTTTTTATTATGAAACATTACTATGCCTTTAAGAAATGTAGGAGGAATAGGCTGGGGAAGGAGGGGAAGTGGGTGACGAGTGGGAGGAACAGACAGGCAAGGAGCAGAAGTGGGCAGAATTTCAGTAGAAAATCAGCCTCTACCCTGGAGACCCGGTAATGCAGAGTCAAAAGCGGTGTCTCTGGGGCAAATCCGGAGACTTCCCAGGTATGATTATGGGCAAACCAACTTCACCATAAGGTAGAAATAAAAATTCCCCAAACTACCATTGATTTAAATGGGGATTTTAACCCCTTGAATGCTAAAGAGGTCTCCAACGCATTGCATTCAAGGGGTTAAAAGTTTAAATTAAATCAATGGGCAATTGTATTTCTTCCCTACAGTGCAGTTGGTTTGATTTAGAACTGCTGAAGTTTCCTTTTGTGTATAAGGTCCATTGTGATACATTCCTTCTTTATGAAAAGGAATGCGGAGTACCGGAGAGACAGGAAGTCGCTAAGCTGCTTGCACACTTCATACTGACATTAATGCAGACTGAAAGCAGGACAAATCTGCCTTGTTCTTTTAAAATCATTACAATGTTTGCATAGACTGGGTAATGTTTGTTTTACATGCAAAGGGATTCTTATTTGTCTCATAGACATATTTCTAATGAAACCCATTAGAATTCATAGACCAACGGGTTTGTTAAAATACGTTCTCGGCTGATATTGACTGATATTCCAGCTACTGTTATCTTTTTAATTGGATCTGTTGAAATTCTAATGAGATAATGGGAACTTTTTCGTTTTCTATAATATAAATTTCTGGAAGTCTTCACTTTAATCTCTGGCCAGCCAGGCATTACCTACACTAGCCAGGTATGAATTTCCTAATCCTGATTGAATGTGTCTAGTTGCATTTAATTTACTTCTTTAAAGAAATGGGTGAACTTGCTGAATTTTAAGTGCTAATGACGTTGAAAGACTAATAACACCACCTAGAGTCTGAGCATATTGCAGGCAAATGTTCTTTAGGCCTTTTACACTCATCTCTGACAATTTAGCTTTGTCGTGATCAGAATACCATCTGTTTTATGGTCAAGGATCACATTTTAAGCAAATGTTAGTTTAAGGAACAGTGACATTTTTCAGTTAGTTAAAGAATATATTTGAGAGCAGAAATGATAGCTTTGAAAATTCACTTTTTTACTTTCTTAAAGGAGCAGTAACATTTTTAGGAGAAAATATATGTTACAGTGCCTTTCCTGCTGAGTAAAACAAGGGGAACGTCACTGCTGGGAGATTTTGCATATCACATTTAATACAGCTGCATTTTTTTTTACAACAAACTGTTAGCAACATCATCAACAAGTGTCCAAAAGTCAAATCATTTTCTATAATGCACTCAGAAGGAGAGCTTCAGTGTTAGACTGTGGTTCTTCATAGCAACTGATAGGAACATCATGACTTGGTGAATAGGTTAAAAATGTTTAAACTGTAATGACTTTTGAATGACAGATGTCCTGGAATTTCCCCAGTCTGTTCACTCACTTTAATAACCAGCACGAGGGCTGAAACATTGATGGAATAAGCCAGCACATTTTTTACCTTAAGAAGACCTGTGGGTGTAATTTTTTCTTTGGATATATAATAATGTTCCTTTAATATTGATTTGTTTTTTGTTTTTATACTCTTTAACAATTTAACCCTTTGAGTGCCAGAGGGGTATGCAATGCATTGCCTCGCAATGCATTGCTTACCCCTCTAGCACTCAAAAGGTTAACTCTTTGAGTGCTGTCTGGCACTCAAAGGGTTAATACACCATAATCCTGTTCTGCCTTGCCCTTGAAGTAATACTAATGATAAAAAACAAGATCCTCTTACATGAACAACAAATCATAACAGTTACATATGATATCTAAACTTTTCCACACCTTGAAGACATTAAAACCCTTAGCGTGCCAGGGGGTACACAAAGCAAAGCAGGGTTAAAAGAATAATATTACATAATATGGCATACTAAATATATATATATATATATATATATATATATATATATATATATATATCAAAGAGGCAAGCACTCATAGGACTTAACAAAAGGAAATATATTTATTCTATGTCCGACATTTCAGTCCGGTAAGGACCTTTATCTTTATCTTTATCTTGATAAAGGTCCTTACCGGACCGAAACGTCGGACATAGAATAAATATATTTCCTTTTGTTAAGTCCTATGAGTGCTTGCCTCTTTGCATATATACACAGTATTTTTACTAAGCAACCGGGCATCATTTGGTATATGATGATGTGAGTGCCAACCCTGGAAGATTATATATATATATATATATATATATATGTATATCCTGCTAAGTACAACACAGATACTTCCATTGCTAGGAGATGTTTTCTTGAAAAGTGTTTGCAGCTGAAGTATGCATGAGTCTACCAGCATCAACACTCCAAAATAATTATTTAAGCATTTATTGATTTATTTATAAATATAATTATTATTTATAATTATAATTTACTAAATCATAAATGTTAATAAGCAAGGACAAGTGTTTCTACTAATTTATAGGCTGGGATGCAGATACAATAATATACTCTGTAAACTACAGCTGCCAGATGAGTAGGACACGCGACTGGAAAAAAAATGAACCCTTTGAGTGCCAGAGGGGTAAACAATGCATTGCTTTGCAATGCGTTGCAAACCCCTCTGGCACTCAAAAAGGGTTAAACACTAGTGCAGTATGATCATTATAATGTTCAATTCATAGAGGCTGATGAACATACCTGGGAACTCTCCGGATTTGCCCCGGAGACTCCGGTTCTGACAGAGATTTACCGGGTGTCCGGGGCAGAGGCTGAATCCTCCGGATGTGGAGAGTTTCTACCCTCCGGGTAGCCCTCAAATAGAAGTTCCCAGGTATGCTGATGAAGCTAAAAGAAAATTAGACTTTAGGGCACAGATTAACTACACCATATGGGTCAAATAAACATTCCCATTGATTGAAATGGGACTTTTAAAGGGGATCTATACATATTGGCCTAATTAGTTTATGTAGCGACTAGGGGCTGGATTCTGTTGCAAGTGATAAATGTTAACACCCGTTTTATCAAACATTTTCCTACTGAAGTCTATGGGGAACCTGGAGATAAAAGCAGTGATAAAATTAGTACCTGCAATAGAATCCAGCCCTTTATGTTATAACATTTTCATTTTTTTAATAAAATCACTATTTTGCTGAAATTAAACGACTAAATATTGGCCTGCGCCCTACTTCTAGACAGACTACAGTTACCAGCTCTGTACCGCAGTCTGTCACTCTTCCTCCTCTTTATTAAAAAATGAAAATGTTATAATATGTAGACGCTACATAAACCAACTATTTAGACCAGGGCTCAAAATTTCCACTCGCCACTAGCCAATGGCGAGTGAAAATTTAGCCCTGGTGAGTAGAAATTCAGCCCTGGTGGGTATGTTATGGTTTGCAGTGGCGAGTAACTTTTCAGGTCTGGCTTGTAGCAAAGGACTTAAAATTATAAGCCCTGATGTAGACCAACATGTATAGGGGTGATAGATCCCCTATAAGCTCTTGATTGCTAGAGAGGTCTCTAACATATTAGAAAAACAATGCATGGGAGACCCCACTATTCAAGTCCCATTTAAATTGATAGAAATGTGGGGAATTTTGATTTCTCCCCTGAGGTGCAGCTGTTTTGACCCAGTGTTGCTCCAATTCTTATCAGTACATGAGCCTCATAATGCATACCTCCCAAGTGCCCCTCTTTAGGAGGGACAGTGCCTCTTTGAGACCCAAATCCCTCTGTCCCTCTTTCCCACCCTGGTGTCCCTCCTGTGTGGTGTGTATATAAGTGTATCACATTGCTCCACAGCAATAAAACTCACATTAATGTTTAAACTTAAGTATATGTATTTATAAATTAGTCTGTGTAAATAATATACTTAGGTCTTTCTCTAAAAATCATTTATTCAGTTACACAACGAGGTGTCAATAGGTCATGAAATAACCTACAAATGATCGGTAATGGCTCACCCACCAGCCACACACCCGGCAACAACCCCTAAACCTGAAGTGCCCCTCTTTGGCCATCTGAAATGTTGGGAGGTATGCTTAATGGACTGAATATACAAATATAACGTCTTGATGGATCAGGCACGGGAATCTATTTTCTAGCACTAGACCTGTTTCATATCAATTCACTGAAGTACTTGCACCAAGTATTCTCCTCTTAACACCACTTGCTCTATGGAAAGAGTAATGGGGCAGTCTACATGTGTTTTGAGGGGTTCCTTTCCTCTACACCTTTTTTAAAGCTATTTCATATCTCTTTAAGTGCCAGTAAAGTGTTATATCAGTAAAAGGGGCGGGAGGGGGTTACTTTGTCATTGAATTACTCTTGAACTACAACTCTGACAGAATTGAAATAACACTCTCCAAGGTCCAAATACTATGATGATTAATTACAGCTGCTTTTATTATGAAACATTACTATCCCTTTAAGCAACTTCAAACACCAGAAAAGTGAGTCTTTTAGCTTTCCCCATAAATAACATTAAGTGCTGGTAGACTTGGTAAAACATTATTCAAAGCTTTTAAAATGCATAATAAAAAGAACTGAATTCTTGATATATGGGAAAATTTATTGGCTCAATCATATATGGGTCACCGCTGGTTTTGTGGCCTAGAAATGGGTGTCATTAGGGCAACTGCAGTCATACTAAGTGCCAGGCCCCAGAAGATTTACCAATTTCTGCTTAAAAGCAATGATTTTTTTTCCTCCTCCTCCTAATATCCCTCTGCCTTAGCAATGTAAGAAGCATAAAATGATTAGTAATATTTTGGAAGGCAATCTGTAAGACGTGACACCACTGTTACATTAATGTAGTGTAATTTCAAATGACTGGGCACCTGAGAAAAATAACAACTTATTGAGATATTCTATTGATGTTTCTCTGCCTATTATAATAAGAAGAGGGAAGTTAAATTGACATTTAACTCTTCACCATCCCAGATTAGTCAAAGGGCAAGATGTTAAAGGGATAGTAATGTTTCATAATAAAAGCAGCTCTAATTAATCATCAAAGTATTTGGACTTTGGAGAGTGTTATTTCAATGCTGTCAGAGTTGCAGTTCAAGAGTAATTGAATGATAAAGTATCCCCCTCCCACCCCTTTTACTGATGTAACACTGCTCAGCCAGAGCAGAAGGGAGGTGCCCAGGTAGATTGCAGAGAGGGACAATCTTCAATTAAGATAAGGGAAAAACCTGAAAAACGTGTCAAGGGGGGCAGGGCTTTCATTGTTCTCATAGGAAGAAAATTGTCCCCTTCTGTTATCTGTCCTGTCATACAACCAGACCCACATCTGAGAAGAGATGGCTTACACTAGGTAAAAGGGGCGAGAGGGGAAACTTTGCTTGTGAATATCTCATAAACCATAAAGGTTTGAGAGATAAGACTTATATCATTCTTCACTCTTTTTTTAATGCCTACAAAATAAAATAAAGTTAAAACGAAGTTTTACTATCCCTTTAAAAAAAGTTGTCATAATGAAAAAATTGTTGGATCATTAGTTGATGGTAAAAAAAGGACAATATTTTCATAAGTAAATCCATTACGTTTGAAAATGCGTCCAAAGAATTAAAAATGACAGTAACAAGATCTCGATGAACATTGCCTTTAAAAATTCTGATGTTAAAAATTGTCTTTGATTTTGTCTTTTAAATGAACATTTTCAAAGAATCAAAGAAATTTTTTGTCTTTGAAACGACAAATTACTTCTCACTCCTGCTAACAGTGCTTTCATTTGTCTTCTCCAAGTTTAGACTATTTATATTCTGTCGGAAAAAAATGACGTTAATCAGACAAAAAAGTGACGTTGAAACAAATATTTTTTTCTTAAAATACCTTACAATATGACGGTAGATTAAACATTCACCTGCAGTTAACCCTTTGAGTGCCAGAGAGGTATCCAGCACATTGCAGTCAAAAGCTTTATGAACACTTTTAAGGTTTGTATGACCATTTATGAGTCTGATAATCAATCTTTCCATCGCTGTGTTCGTTAACATTTTTTACCCAACTACGAGGCACTGTCCCATTGAAGGGAAGTGTCAATTTGACATAAGTAATTTAAAAACATATTTTTTATATCCAATTGTGCCCATAAACAATATCGCTGCATGCTATAACAATCACCTTCTTACGGACTCAGCTGGACATGCAAGTGTAAGGTAGGAGGGAAGGTCCAGTTCTCTCCTTCACTTGCATAATTTCTGCTTCTGAAAAAAGGAAAACAGGAGACTACACAGAAATGGGACGTGAGGAAGAGTTTTGAAATAAAATAACTTAGCATACTTAATCAGTGATGGAAGGGGAGATGAGACATGGACCCAACCTTACTCATAGATCTCTGTCTCTGGATCCAGCTAATTATTTCTTTACGGCAACTTGGTAGTTTCACACATTTCATGACTCCGGAATTCTAAATAACAAATAAGGCTGTTTCCCCAAACATACTGATAAATTGTAATCATCATTGTACAAGACACAGGGCTGAATTTCCCAATAGGCAGAGTAAGTAACTTCCTAGAGCTCCAAATTTCCAGCTGTGCTGACCATACCCACGTTCTGAATTATGGGTGTGGCTAGATAAATCTCAATCTCTCTGCCCTAGTTTTATGCCCCTTCGCAAGCTATTATTTATTGAATAGTAATGTGTTGGAGATCTCTCTATTTTTTTTTTTTGTTCAAGCTTATTGTATGCCAAAAGTATTTTCTGTGCCAGCAAACAGTGGATGGGATTGGGGATGGCATCATGTGAGGGGTATGGGTGTGGCCATGGGAGAAGCTAAGGTAGCCTAGAGTGACTTGCCTAGGGGGCCTGGGATGTAAATCGTCCTTCACAAGACAAAACTATCACAAAAAAACCCTGATCACACAAATATGACCATGCAAAGTTGGAATTCACACCTGAAATTCTACACAAAGACTTACACCCTTGAATTTAAAAATTTGAAATATCCCTTTAACCTGTTAAGGACTGTGCTGTCCATGGGTGAGGTGCTCTGGATGACCAATGCACTTTTTTTGGGGCTTGCTTGGTGACCACCGAGTACCTTGTAAGCCAGATGTGATCACAAAATTTCATGATGTACCAGGACCATCACTGGTCCTTAAAACTGGGACTGTTGCAACTGTCCTCGCATGTCATTAATCCTTAAGGGGTTAATTTGTGTCTAGCTATAAATGCTGTCTACCGTTCCTCATAAGCTGATAGGGAAAGTCTAGCTGAAAAATATATTTATTTTGCAGTGATGGGGGAAAACCTGCCAAGGAACCTGTTCGATAGATGAGAAAATGGGGTAGTAAAGGAAATGGGCTGTGCAACAAAATGTACACACCACTGTAATTAACCCTTTGAGAGGTAGTTAATGCATTGCAATGTAATGAACTGGATACCTTGCTGGCACTCAAAGGGTTAAACAGTTGGTCAAATGAATGATGATGATTACATACTAAATCAGATGATTAAATTGTTTTTTAGCTCCTATTCCTGCCTAATGTCAATTTACTAAAAAACTTACATCAGACATTCTCCTCGTAATACCACTCGTGCCACGGGGGAGGAAAATGGTGCAGTCTATGAAAGCTTCAGCCATTCCTTTCTTCTGTGATTTGTTCAATGCCATGTTTGAAACGAGCTAAAAAGAAATGGTGTAATTTAAATGTTGTTTCCCTGAATATACTATGGGCATGGTTACCAAGATGCTGGCATTAAAATCATAACACTGGCACAGATTTCCACCGGTATGCATGACAGAGATCATGCAATCTAGTGCATTCCCCCTTGTACAGTATGCCTCATCGACTTTGGTCAGATGACCTTTGAGGAGTGAGGCCATTCTGGGTGCACAGCATGTAGATGTGGATGATTTTTTTCATAAATAGCAAGAAAGGAAGAGGAAGGCTAAAACAAAACTTAGCCCTTTGAGTGCCAGAGGGTTATTCGACATATCGCTTTGCATTGAGTTGGATACCCCTCTGGCACTCAAAGGTTTGAGGGTCCTAAATGTTAACCTATATTTGGTGACCTTTATTCACAATTCTGCCAGAGGCCTCTGGGGTTCTTAAAACTGCTCTGATAGTTATTATCCTAGTTGTGCACAGATGAGGGGAGGGGTGTTGTATTCATTGTTAATCTCACATTTTATAAATCTTCCATACCTTCTTTGTTCCTCCGCAGAACTCATTGATCTGCAGGGCTTGGGCAATATCAGAGATTCTGGTTTATTTGTACCCTATCCATTGAAGACCATTATTAGTGAATTCACTGACATGGGGCTTCAGTGGAGAGAATATCTCCATCGCCCAGAGAATAGCTCTCTCTCAGACCATAGATATCTGCATGGCAAAAGAAGAAAGATTGGCAGAGATTTAAGTTATGATAACTCAATTCCCAGCAGGTAACTTCATATACTTATAAAGAACCTTCTATGACCATCTACTACCCCCTTAACAGAACCATTTTTCAACAAACTATTAAAAGAACACTAATACCTCCTAATGATAATCTATCACTTACCTTATTTTGTCCATAAAATCCTAAAGGCCGCTATGAATTTTGCCCTTCTGCCTTTGTTACAATGATAATGCCTTCAATCAGTCCTGGATCTCATGTCCACAGATGTCAAATATGACAGTATCTAGCAGGATGACATCCATAGACTTTGTCCACTGCACATGGTAATTGTATGCAGCTCATGCACTCTGCTTGTTTCAGTTAGCAGCTGTCAATGTCCACCTCCATCAAAATGATATCCACGAGAGATTTAAAATGTTACCTCTTGAACTAAGGTTCAAGTTCAAAATTCACAGTGGTCATTAGGAGTTTATGGTGAGTAAGGTAAGTGGGAAGCTACAATCAGAAGAAGTGGTCATTTATGTCTGACGATACCCAATTTAAGTTTTTTTTTATAATTCATTTTTATGGTCTTATTACATAAAAAAGTGGTGTTGTCATTTTGAAAATTGAAAATAATTTTGTATGATTGCTTAAAACTTTTCTTAAAATCTTTTAACTCCCCACCCAATGTCATCTAATATGGCTGAATTTTGTCCATGTTCTTTGAGTAAATATCTTCAATCAGTCCTGGATGACACACACACACATGGATGCAAACATGACAGGTTCTAGAAAGACTGCAGGATACAAACTGGCCATTGTATATGGTAATCTTAACAATGTAATCCTTGAAGGGTTACAATGCGCTGCACAACCTCCCCCCCCATCTTAACCCCTTAAGGACCATGTGATCTAGGGGTGGAGCACACTGGAGGACAATTGCTTTTTTTTTCCATCGGCAGACCAGGCGTTCACGGATCAGCATGTGGGTGTGCAGTGATGACATACTTACATGACGTTCCAGCACCTGTTCGATACTGGCACATCATGTGGCATTAAGGGGTTAAATGGTTTTGAGCAATATGTCTGATATAGTTTGAACAAAACTTCCAGCAAATGTTATGTCTGCTTCCAAGGACATATGATTCTGGACTGATTGGAGATGTTATCTTTTGAACAAAAACACATGGGCAAATTTCCTAGGGGCACAAGGATTTTCTAGCCATAGGAAGTCAGGATTATATTATTAGGAGGTGTTAATTGTGCTTTAAAATAAGACGAGGGTTGGTTCTTTGAATAACATTCCCCCAATGAACTTTTTGATTCATAGAAAAAGTTTAAAGTGGATCTATCAATACAAGTTAGTCTTAATAGGCAGGTTATATAGCAAATATATTTAATGTTGTAGTATTTTCTTTTTTAAAATCACTGTCTGGCTGAAGTGTAATTATTAAATACCTCGCTGAGCCCTACTTCCGGACAGACTGGGGTTACCTGCTCAGTACCACAGTCTGTCACTCTTGCTTGTCTCCCCTGCCTCTGTCCAGCCTCTTCTATGATGGAGGCTTTCTGTCTGTAAACTAGAGCGATCTCTGGCCAATGAGAGCCCTCCAGCTTACAGACAGAAAGCCTCCATCACCTGAGTAGGCTGGATAGAGAGAGGGAGCAGAGGAAGAGTGACAGACTGCAGTACAGAGCTGGTAACCACAGTTCGAAGTAGGGCTCAGGGAGGTATTTAATTATTACATTTCAGCCAAACAGCTATTTAAAAAAAGAAAATACTACAATATTAAATAGACTCGCTATATAACCTGCCTATTAAGACTAACTTGTATAGCGGTGAAAGATCCCCTTTAATTGTGATTTTATTCACCTCTTTGATGCTGGAGTGGTATCTAGTACATTGCTTTGCAATGTGTTGAACACTTGTCTACAATCCATGAGGTGACAATAATTCTGAACCGAACAAACAGCGTGTAAATTGTACAGAAATGAACACACTACCAGGATTCCAAAGGTCTCTTCCTCAAATGTGGAACCTGAGCTGTCTGCTCAAATTCTGTTAGATGTTTTATATCCAGCTACCTACTGCTCGATTGCTGGTGTCTCTTCCAGTTACATTTCATTGCAAGTATATTTTAATTAGCTTCTACTTGATAGCACTTCAGACGCTGTGCCCAGCACTGACCTAGTGTCTGATCATATAGAATACATTACAAAAGAGCTGGTCATTTGAGTGCTTTAATGTAGCTTTGCATTAATGTCAGGCCTCATTCAGACAAGGCATTAAAATGTTATTTTAATGCCTTTAGTATTCAGAATGGAAAGAAGCTTAATCTTTGTAGGTAAAGGACTGTAGTACGGTTTCAATTAGCTACCCGGTACTCATCTGTCATACTTTTTTAACCCTTTGAATGTGAAAAGGGTATCCCATGCATTTCAAAACAATGCGTTGGATACCCCTCTGGCTCTAAAAGGGTTTTAAACTCCAGTCCTTCATTTAGAAGCAAATATTTGCAATTCTGCTTCTTTACCTGTAAATAAATTCAATCAAAACAATGTATGATCACATGACAGCAATACATCAATGCTATACATTGCCAGCTGTTCATGCCTATCACAAATCCTTGATGTTGATATGCTGGATATATTCTGTGGCAAACCAACTGTATTACAGGGACAAATAAATATTCACTTTGATGTAACTGGGGATTATTTTAACCCGCTGAATGATAGAGATCACTTCAATGTATTGGGACCTCTTTGGCATTCAAAGAGTTAAAAGCCACATTAAACCATTTAAGTGCCAGAGGGGTACTCAACGTAGTGCAAAGCAATGCGTATGTACCCCCGTGGCACTCAAAGGATTAAATACATGCACATTTTGGGATTTTATATGTGTCCCCTAATGTGCATTGATTTACCCCAGAGGTGTTAAGATGTACTTACCCCACATGTGAGAAGATGTACTTACCCCAGATGTGTGACTATGTACTTACCCCAGAGGTGTTAAGATACATTTACCCCAGATGTGTTAAGATGTACTTACCCCAAATATGTGAATATGTACTTACCCCAGATGTGTTAAGATGTAGTTACCCCAGATGTGTTAAGATGCATTTACCCCAGATGTGTTAAGATGTACTTACCCCAGATGTGTTAAGATGCATTTACCCCAGAGGTGTTAAGATGTACTTACCCCAGATGTGAGAAGATGTACTTACCCCAGATGTGTGACTATGTACTTACCCCAGATGTGTTAAGATACATTTACCCCAGATGTGTTAAGATGTACTTACCCCAGATGTGTTAAGATGCATTTACCCCAGATGTGTTAAGATGTACTTACCCCAAATGTGTGAAGAAGTACGTAGCCCAAATAAGTGCAGATGTACTTACCCCAAATGTGTGAATATGTACTTACCCCAGATGTATTAAGATATACTTACCCCAGATGTGTGAATATATAATTCATCTTAACACATCAGCCTTCATATGTTCTTTCGAACAGTAAGTACAGGTTCCCCCATAATGTAAATGGGAATTTTAACCAAGAGAGTGTATTGTTTCTCAGTGGTTTGGAGACCACTCTAATATTCAGTCAGTTTAAAGCCCCATTAACCCTTTGAGTGTCAGAGAGATATCCAATGTATTTAAATCAAAGGGTTACATAAATGAGAATTTAGGAAAACTATATTTGTTCCTTATCGTGCGACTGATTTTCCCAGATTTGCTTCACTCTCTTTGTGAATCTGTCCGACAGTGTACCGTTAATTATCTATATTACTGTGAATAAATCTTTTATGCCATCCCAGAGTCATAGAAAAATAAATATGTTGATTCCACTACAGGTAACTCATTTAGTCATTAAAGTTGCAAACTTAAAGGGATAATAATGTTTCATAATAAAAGCAGCTCCAAATATTCTTCATAGTATTTGGTCCATTGAGAGTGTTCTTTCAATACTGTCAGAGTTGGAGTTCAGGAGTAATTGAATGATAAAGTTTCCCCCTCCAACCCCTTTTACTGATGTAACACTGCTCAGCTCAGAGCAGCTGGATGGTGTCCAGGTGGATTGCAGAGAGGGACAATCTTCCATTAACATAAGAGAAAAACCTGTGAATGGGGATTGGCTTTCATTGTTCTCACAGTAAGAAGATTGTCCCTTGCTGTGAGCTGTCTGGTCTGTGGACCAGATTCCACATCTGAGGGGAGGCGGCTTACACTAAGTCAAAGGGGCGGGAGGGAGATACTTTATCATTCAAATTCCCCTATACATAATTGTGTAAATATAAATACTATATGGATGCCTGGTGCATATTTGTAGACAGATAGATAGATAAATCGATAGTATAGAATTAATTCAAGGTTGAAATCAAGGTATGACTGGGTTAAAGCAGACCTGTCACCTTAAGAAAAGTTTAGATAATTTGAACGATCATTAAAAACAGTACAACATAAAGGTTAATTTCTAATTTATTTGATAGGGTTTACTTTGAAAATGTCTCCCACTTTTAGGTGACCAACTAAACAGAGCATTAACCATGGCACCGGGATAAAAAGGGCGACATGAGAATTTCGGTCACATCAAATGGATGAGATTCTCATGTCATTCATTTGAGCACCCGCATCAGAAGGAAGAGAGTGTCATAAACATACCTTGCTGATATGTGTACGTGTGAGTATAGAAATGTCGCCATCAAGGCATAACAGTTCTGCCTTGATAGCGACATTTCTATAGTCCCCCTATAAAGACACACATATCAAAAAGGTATGTTTATGACACTCTTGCCCTTTTGATGCGGGTGCTCAAATGAGCGATGCTTAAGCCCACGACATAAGAATCTCATCCATTTGATGCAGGCGAGATTCTCATGTTGTCCTTTTCATCCCAGCCCCATGGTTAATGCGCCATTTAGTTGGTCACCCAATAGTGTGTGACATTTGAAAAGGATACCATTTGATAGAAACATAGTTAGCACATGTAGGTAGATTTTATTTATCTGTAAACTTGTAATAAGGTGACAGCTACACATTAACCCGTTAAAGATCAGTGATGTGTACTTTCCTAAAGGACTGATATTGATCCTGGTACATCAAATTTTTTTTGCTACCATGTTCTGAAATTGACCGCACCTAGACCGGAGTGGTCACTATCAGACCCTGGTTCTGCGAGCTGGAACATGTGGTCAGTCATGTGCTATCTTGCTGATTAAGATCAAAGCAGTCTTTAAGGGGAATCCACTTCCTGGACCGTTGATCGTTAAGGGGTGAATCTTATGGTCAAGACCATGAGAAAGCTCACAGTGTTGAATATAAAATGTGATCAACTAAACAGTCACATCATTTCCCCTTGAATTAGACCCACAAGATAAGTAGACAGATAGGCAGACATACAGGCAGTTAGATAGATAGCTAGATAGATAGACAGACAGACAGATGGACTGACGGACGGATAGATAAAAATTAAATTATCACAATTCTGCTGTTGCAAGATGGTTTATTTGTGCATATCAGTAAACAGACTTGATAATATTATTGTTCTGGTTTTACAGCAGGCTTTCATATTTTAAAAAGGGCAATGGAATGCTTTCATTGTTGTTTCAGTGCAGCAGTTGGCATTTGCACTAATGCAGAAAGAGATGTACTCTGTCGTGCTCTGGTTGATTAAGAGCTAAACCCGTATGATCAATAGAGAGGCAGATGTCGGGTGCAGATGGCTATGCCATGATACCTGGGGCAAAGTGGGCCTGCCAGAAGAACAGAATGGGAACAAGAGAAGCACTGCAACAGAATGTGACACATCAAATCAGAGCTTCTATTAGTCAGTAGTTTAAACCTAATAGAAAGGAACAGCAGGAAGGTAAAGATGGGCAGTTCTAGAGCAAACCAGGTGTACCATAAGAGACAATTAAGAATTCAGCAAATCCCCACTGATTTAAATGTGGCTTTTAACCTCTTGGATACTGGAGAGGTTTTCAATGCATTGCAAAGCATTTGAGACCTCTCTAGCATTCAAGAGGTTAAACATATAGTAATACTCAAAATTAAAAAAAATTATATTTTGTAGGGTTTATCCCCATGAGTAAATCAAGGATACACTCATTGTTGTGAGGTGTTTTATTCAAAAGTTATTACAGCTCAAAGTTGATTTTTTAGGTGCAATATCACAGTGGCCTGAAATTGTACAGTGGCACTGTTGCTACACCATCCTATGGAGATTTATGGTCAACTGACCAGAGTTGTCCATAGGAAGCTATAGCAACAGCGCCACTGTAACATTTAATGCCATTGAGATATTGTACCTAAAAAATACCTGTCAGCAGTGGGAGTACCTTTGTTTTACTTGGGGGATAAACACTACAACATATTTTATTTACATTTTAAGTATTAAAAGTCCAATTTACATAAAAAGGAATTTTCATTTGTCCCCAATTATGCTGTGCTTCAAAAATGCACTACTATGATTGGTTGTTAATATAGGTGGTAGAACCAATTGTTTTACAGCTGCATTTCCCTACAGTCAGTGTACAGGGGGATTTGCTCTAGCACTCTTCTTCTTAAACCCTTTGAGTGCTAGTAAATTATTAAAAAAATGATGAACGAGGGTAAAAGGAAGACATATTGTTAAGAGGAGAAATAATGAGGATAGAAGGTATGTGAGATGTCTTTGTGTGCTGAAAAAAAGTATTTTAGATGTGAAGATGTAATAAAGTATAGATTTTGATAAAGAGGTAGCATCTGTTCAACATGCAATAATTAATGATTCTTGAGCAGTACCCATACAACAAGAGGTGGAAGGGAATATTTAATTATGCAAATAACTGTGTTGTGCTCTGCTTTGCAAGCACCATAAACATGGAGTTTGAGATGGTTGTGTTCTCCCAATACAGCTTTATCCTCTTGAATAAGGATTTTATCCTCAAAAGAGAAAAGTGCTAAAAAAAACCTTTTGCCTTCTATGGTAATTCCCATGAAAAGTGCTATTTTTCCACTTTTTTCTGTTTTATGCCTTTTCCTAATATATTGGTAGCCTTACAACCACACTTAGTGACCCCCCCACCCCTAAGCCTTGTTCCATGGTAGAAATAGAAGCATGCACATTGACTTTCAACCTTGTCACACTGCACTGGTAGCAGCAGGACCACACACTGGATGCAACAAGCCTTCTTTCCACTGTGTCCCACTACACTGGTATTCATAGTACCACAAATATTGCCACCAAGACATGTCCCATGGTAGCCACTGAATCATGCATACTGACCCCCAGCCTTGTCCCATTACACAAGTAGCCATAAAACCACACATACTGACCCACCCCAAGCCTTTTTGCATGGTAAACAGAACCATATATATTGACATCAAAGTCCCAGTCTTGTTCCACTGCACTGGAATCCATAGAACCACTCAGGCAGACCTCTCAGTCCCAGCCATGTCCCACTGCACTGGAATCCATACAACCACTCATGCAGACCTCTCAGTCCCAGCCATGTCCCACTGCACTGGAATCCATACAACCACTCATGCAGACCTCTCAGTCCCAGCCATGTCCCACTGCACTGGAATCCATAGAACCACTCATGCAGACCTCTCAGTCCCAGCCATGTCCCACTGCACTAGAAGCCATAGAACCACTCATACAGGCCTCTCAGTCCCAGCCATGTCCCACTGCACTGGAAGCCATAGAACCACTCAGGCAGACCTCTCAGTCCCAGCCATGTCCCACTGCACTGGAAGCCATAGAACCACTCATGCAGACCTCTCAGTCCCAGCCATGTCCCACTGCACTAGAAGCCATAGAACCACTCATGCAGACCTCTCAGTCCCAGCCATGCCCCACTGCACTGGAAGCCATATAACTAAACATTCTACTTGGGCAAAGCAAAAAATGTTTTTGTCCGAATGATTATGTAAAAAACTTTTGGTAAAGATTTTCATTGCAAAATAGGATTAATTCAGTGATATTCTGACCATTAAATAAGTACTTATCTTGATGTTGCAGGGCCAGCGGTGTCCTCAAAGCCCTGGGACTATAGTAAGTAAAAAAAAAAAGAAAGAAAGTTTAAAAAAAAAAAAACGCCGCCATCTCCACCGCTGCTTACAAAGTAAACCCCCCTTTCATCTTGCTCAGGCCATCGTTCAAGCCAGAATTAGGAAAAATTGAACAAGGATTGGTTTTAATATGTTCATCTTCGATCAAAAGAATTCCCGCAATGTAATTGGCTGATTGTAGGGTTACTTACACAGGGCTTTGAACCCTGCAGTAACCTCACCTCCCTGCTAATTAGCATCTAGCTGAAGGGATCATGGTCACGGATACACATAACGTCACTGCTCCGGCTAGCCAATCAGTAGAGCTGAACCAAATATCTATCTATCTATCTATCTATCTATCTATCTATCTATCTATCTATCTATCTATCTGTCTCTCCTGATCCGTCTGTCTGTCTATCTATCTATCTATCTATCTATCTATCTATCTATCTATCTATCTATCTGTCTATCTATCTACATAATAAGCCTTCTGCTAATGCACTTGACATTTTAATGGTTTTGTATTTTATGCTGTAAAATGCAATATAGGCTAATTGGCAGCAAAAGGTTATATAGCATTAATATGAATGGTTAAATCAAGTTTTATTCCCTTTTATATTGGTTTGTGCCATCTTTTTGCCAAAAAAAGTAATAAAAATTGTAATAAATGAAGATAAATTATTTTAATAATACATTTTTTGACTTAGTTTACCCCTGAGTATCCTTTGAAATAATCGGACACAATGGCAGATAAAATACTCAGTTTTAGAATAAATCACTATTACAGTCAGCAGTTTTTCTATCATGTATTTCTGATTCCCTTATACGAAATTTTTTCTTTTTTGTGATATATATTAGGTATTCTCTAATTCTTAACCCTTTGGATGCCAGAGGAGTGAACAACACATTGCACTCAAAGCATATCTCCCAACATTTGAAATGGCAAAAGAAGAACACTTTATTTTAGGGGTGTTGCTAGGGTTGCGACTAGTGGCGGGGCATTACCAAAAATATTTAGGGTACTTCATGATATACTGACAGCTCTTTGTGTAACTGAATACAATATTTAGAACAAGGACAACATATTTACATAGACTGATTTATAAACATATGTAATGAGGTTTAAACAAACAGTAATGTGAGTTTTATTGCTGTGGAGCAACATGATACACTTATATATACACCACACAGTCTGATCTCCTAAACACAGGGACACCAGGGTGATACACTTATATACACACCACACAGTCTGATCTCCTAAACACAGGGACATCAGGGTGATACACTTATATACACATCACACAGTCTGATCTCCTAAACACAGGGACACCAGGGTGATACACTTATATACACATCACACAGTCTGATCTCCTAAACACAGGGACACCAGGGTGATACACTTATATACACACCACACAGTCTGACCTCCTAAATACAGGGACACCAGGGTGATACACTTATATACACACCACACAGTCTGATCTCCTAAACACAGGGACACCAGGGTGATACACTTATATACATACCACACAGTCTGATCTCCTAAACACAGGGACACCAGGGTGATACACTTATATACACACCACACAGTCTGATCTCCTAAACACAGGGACACCAGGGCGATACACTCATATACACACCGCACAGTCTGATCTCCTAAACACAGGGACACCAGGGTGATACACTTATATACACACCGCACAGTCTGATCTCCTAAACACAGGGACACCAGGGTGATACACTTATATACACACCGCACAGTCTGATCTCCTAAACACAGGGGCACCAGGGTGATACACTTATATACACATCACACAGTCTGATCTCCTAAACACAGGGACACCAGGGTGATACACTTATATACACACCGCACAGTCTGATCTCCTAAACACAGGGACACCAGGGTGATACACTTACATACACACCACACAGTCTGATCACATAAACACAGGGACACCAGGGTGATACACTTATATATAGACCACACAGTGTGTTCTCCTAAACACAGGGACACCAGGGTGATACACTTACATACACACCACACAGTCTGATCACATAAACACAGGGACACCAGGGTGATACACTTATATATAGACCACACAGTCTGATCTCCTAAACACAGGGACATCAGGGTGATACACTTATATACACACCACACAGTCTGATCTCCTAAACACAGGGACACCAGGATGATACAATTATATACACACCACACAGTCTGATCTCCTAAACACAGGGACCCCAGGGTGATACACTTATATACACACCACACAGTCTGATCTCCTAAACACAGGGACACCAGGGTGGGAAAGAGGGACAGAGGGATTGGATCTCAAAGGGGGTCTGTCCCTCCTAAAGAGGGACAAATGGGAGATATGTAAAATGGTTAAATTGCATTACAGAGAGAGTGATCAATCTGTTACTTTGTTTCTGTCTCCAACTTCTCATCAAGTAAGTGGAACAATCCTGCGACAAACCAAGTGCAAATCCCATGGATTTAAAAAGGACTTTTAACTCTATGAATGTTAGAGAGGCCCCAACATATAACAAAATAATGCGTTGTTGACCTTTCTAAGAGTCAAATGGTTAACCCTTCCAGTGCTAGGGGGTACACAACGCATTGCTCTACAATACGTTGCTTACCCCCTCTGGCACTGAAAGGGTTAAAAGCCCAGTTTGAATACAAGGGAATTTTTAGATGTCCCCTGTGTTTCAGTCGATTACCCCAGAATTCGGAACTGGCTTTAACTCCACCCATTGCCACACCCACATCGATAATATTACTCCATCCAGGAAATAAACAAACAAGCACCAAAAAAAAAAGGCTTGCAATTGTAAACCCGTGACTGCTAGAAAGATATCCAGTGCACTGCTTTCTTTTTTTGTGTTTTTTTTTTTGGGTTCATTTCTTTATGTTCCTTCTCACCCTCCCATCACTAACGTTGTATCTTAAAGGCAGTTTTTCATGCTGTTGCAGTACATTTTACATTGTTTCTTGTTGACAATACTGTCTGTGCTTAACTGATTGTCAATTTTGCTTTACTTTCTTCTTCTTTTTCAGTACCCCCAAAATCTTTAATAACATTTCAATTGAAATAATAATAAAAATACTAATAATATGCCTGCACTGCGAGATATGAATAAAAACATGTGATTGCAGGCAAAGTTCCTAGAATTCACTACAACTTACTGTCATGCATGATAGACCGTGGTGAACTGAACTTTCCTGACATCATCAGATACTGGGAGAAGCAATGACACAATGGTGGATGTTTTTCACATAACTGACATTCCCAGTTGATAGGGTCAGTTGATAAGGATCTAACTTATACAGAATGTCTAATTTCGAACTCTTCCTCCTCCATACGCCCGCTTTCTATTTGCTACTCAATTCAGAGGGACACACCTACATCTTTCTTGACATATTTCTTAAATACTTGGATACAAGAATTTAACTTACTCTCAGACCAACTACAATGGCCCATGATCCTGCGTGGTAATTTAGGCCAGATGAGAGATACCACATCCACTATAAAATTATCTCATGTTAGAATATGACACCTCAAAGCATACATCGTTTCTCCCCGTCAGCCATGGATCTTTGTTAGAGATGTAAATCTGACATTGGCTCAATGCCACGTGTCTGATGGTCATGGGAACTAATCAGGACCTTTTGGAATAGAAATTTAGAGGAACTACACGGTTGGTTTGAGACTCAGCTACCAGCGGACCTGCTGCTAAGCTTGTTCTCCTGCAAAAACCATCTTAATCTAAAGATCCCTTCTAACACATGGGCTACAATTTGTTGCTTACTATCCTCAGCAATTCCCTTATTTTGGAGGAAAGATGTTCCTCCTACACAGTAGACCCCTGGTTCTCCAAAATCAGATATCTATACAAGTTAGAGAGATTGCATGTGATTACTACCAGCACTATGACAGGCTTTGATACTCAGTGGCATTGGTGGACAAAGTAAACTTCCTCTCTCAAATAGTAATGACTTCGAATGTCTGTTTTGGCTCACTAGACATCCAGCGTACATCTTTACTACACAGTTTTTTCTTCCACTATACAGCAGGAATCAAACTGCAGATATTTGGACCCTGTCCAGAGGGCACCCCCCTCCCTTTTTTTTCCATTCTCCTTCCCCCCAACCATAAATCATACAGGTTCTTAGATGGGCTTCTTTGCCCTTTGGAGGTCTTCAGTATCCATAATTCTGCACTTGTAACTACAGTTGACAGTCTTAGTATGAAGTAAAATAACTACTATATATTTTTCTTATTGTACCATGTGTACTATATTTTATTCTCATGCTCATTTCTATGTAATAAAATATTTTCAATAAAGACCTATTCAAAATAAAAAAAATAAAAAAAAAACAACACGTGATTGCCTTCGTGCCTATTGGTGCACAAACTCCTCAAAAATGACAACTTCACGGCTAGCACATCCCAAAAAAAATAAAAGAGGTTGCTGTAACTTTAACTATCACATATTTACAGCTAGCATAAGTAAAAAATGATTATTCTTATGTTACATCCCTAAAATATATTATAAATGTGCTTTTTAATGCATGTGTAAATTGTGTTGATCATAAAGCATTTATTTAAAGGAGCAGTAAACTTTTTTTTGAAAAAATATATATTGTAGGGCTTTTACCACTGATGAGACATGCAAATATCCATAGTTATTACAGTTTAAACCTGTGGGTGTTTTTTTATATTAGAAGTGCCCTCTAGTGGTCAAATTCCAAATAGTTATTCTGTTACATTCTAATGGAAAAGAAACTCAGTGATATGCAGTTCTCCATAGAATGTGATAGAAACTGCTGAGTCACTTCCTGTCAGTTAGATCTTTCAGGAAGTAAATGTGCAGTAAATTCACTTCCTGATTATATGAACTGTTGTATATTTTGAATAAAACAACTGACAGCAGTGAGAGTTTTACTCAGCATGGAAATTTCTATAACATGTAGGTTTCATTAAAAAAGGTTTACTGCTCCTTTAAATTTGATTTGGCTGTTGCTGTTTGTATTGAGAGATAACACTTAGTTAATTGATTGTGAAGAGTGGCCAGTGCTCTTGCATTCAGAAAGGCTGTTATCTTATGTCAACCCTTTCACTGATAATCCTGGAAAATCATTAGGAGTATCCCTGTTAAAGAAAACAATGCCTCCTCCATTAGAGCATATGTATGACTAGATTTTATGCCTCAAATTACATTTTTACAGAAGCTAGCATGAAGCATGGGGTATTTAAGTGCCTATAACTCCATTTTTAATTGCCGGTGTTACTTTAATATATATATCCCCTTACTATTACTTACAGATAAAAAAACCTGAGTAAGAAAAAAGCACACAAAGGGAGACGTAGACAAGTGAATTCATTTCAATGTACCTGTTGATTATATTTCAATGAATTCCTAATTGGCCCAGTGTTAGGTAGAGATAAATGCCTAAGTATAAAAAGAGGCCAGATTTAGATTTAAATGTTAAAGAGCTATTTAAATAACATGAGATGTCTGCAACTTAAAATGAATACATTTAAATTGATGAATTTGATTATGTAATTGATATGAAAATATAGTTCAAGATGAAAGAATTTAAGATGAACAAAAAAAATAGGTTTGTAAGTTTTATAACAAGGAAAGGAAGACTTGGTACGTTTTATCATAGATCAAGAAGATGAAAGGATTTCACATCTTTCTGTAATAAAATAATTATTAGAAGTGACCCAGCAAATGACCACTCCTCACCATTATGCTGCTTTACAAAGGAAATAATAATTTATTCTTCCCGAAAAACTCCACAGCAAGTAACAGAAAGACAGTTAACCTTTTGCATTCTAGAGAGGACTCGCAGTGCATTGAAGATCTCTTGTACATCCTAGGGGGGTCAAACCAATTAACCCTTTAAACACCAGAGGATTACGCCACACATTCCTTTGCAATGCACTGCACACCCCTTCTTATAAAGGAAAAGAATTAATTCTGTGCAACGCATTGTACGAAGCTTGGCAATAAAAAAAGGTTAATGGACAATATTTCCAACAGGCTATTTGTTGTAGAAAGAAGTATGTACTATTTTCTAGTCATGCAATGGTTAACCAGTTAAGATTAATGGTGTGATTTACCAATTACTATTCTGCTGCCAGTTTTTGTCTGCTGCACATGGCTAATGCCTGTTTATTAAGCTACTGACCCTGGAAATTGCTTTATTTACACCACTTACATGGAGGGGGAGTGTAGGTTTGAAGCATTTGTTTTCTGTAAGCCTTGTTTTTTGCTATGTACTAGCAAGGCTTTGAGGAACTCACCATAAAACTACTCAATTGTCCAGCACAAGGGGAGGAGTCCAGGGATTGCTAGCATTAAAGGGATAGTTATGTCCCTGAACATGTTTTTCTAATTTTGTAGTGCTTAAAGGGATAGTAATGTTTCATCATAAAAGCAGCTCTAATTAATCATCATAGTATTTGGGCCTTGGAGAGTGTTATTTCAATGCTGTCAGAGTTCTAGTTTAAGAGTAATTGAATGATAAAGTATTCTCCTCCCACTCCTTTTACTGATGTAACACTACTCACCTCAGAGCAGAAGGGAGGTGTCCAGGTAGACTGCAGAAAGGGACAATCTTCAATTAAGATAAAGGAAAAGCTGAAAAACCTGTCAAGAGGGCAGGGTTTTCATTGTTCTCATAGTAGAATATTGATCCTTGGTGTGAGCTGTCTGGTCTATGGACTGGATTCCACATATGAGCAGAGGTGGCTTACACTACGTAAAAGGGGCAGGAGGGGGATACTTTATCATTCAATTACTCTCAGAGGCGTAACTAGAAGCCACGGGGCCCTGGTGCAAGAATTGCCATGGGCCCCCCTCCGACCACATTGGCCCCCCTCAACCACATTGGCCACCTCCACGTTGCCCCTTCCACAATGCCCCCATCACAATGCCCCTAATTCTCCACATTTCCCCCCAATCTCACGATGCCCCCATCACAATGCCTCTCATGCTCCACATTTCCCCCCAATCTCCACAATGCCCCCATCGCCACATTGCCCCTACTGACACCCGTCCTCCTACCTCCTGGTGGTCTAGTGTTGTGTGTGACATGCTCCCAGCGCACTGCATTACTCGAGCTCTGGCCGCCGGGACATCGGCTGTGCTGCGAGCGGGTGGCGAGGGGGTCGCAGGGGACGGCCGGGCCCCTGAGAGTGACGGGCCCGGTCGCAGGTGCGACCCCTGCGACCCCTATTGTTACGTCACTGATTACTCTTGAACTACAACTCTCACAGTAATGAAATAACACTCTCTATCGCTCAATTGCTATGAAGATTAATTGGAGCTGCTGTTTTTGTGAAACACTGCTATCCCTTTAAAAAGTGGAGTTTAACGCAAAAAAAGTATCTCTCAAACCGCAGTGATTGCAAACCAGGCACACTTGGTAGATCACTGCAATGCAGTCATTCTGTTTAAAAAACGCGATTCCGGCTCTGCTGCAGAGCCTCCGTGTCAGCCAACACGGATCTCCTGCTGACATCTTTACAGCTGACAGTAGGAGACGTCTAACTTTGAACGTCGATATCTCTCAAACCATTGCGGTTTGAGAGATATTTTTTGCGTTAAACGCCACTTTTTAAGCACTATAAAATTAGAAAAACATATTCAGGGACATTACTATCCCTTTAAATATTATGAATGGTAGCGTGTGTATGTTTCATTATGCACGAAAGCTATGATACATTTATATACAGTGGGTCTGTCCTTAGAACCCCTTACAGGCAATGCCTTTTTTTTGTTTGTTTTATTTTTTGAGATTCCTAAAGAAAACATATTTGTTGATATTTTTCATTCTGCTTAAAATACTGTCCATAGCTTCATTTTTATAATCCATATCTGTTATTTTATTATTTTCCATATATTCAGTTTCCTCACAATTCTACAAATTGAGTCAGGGTGAAAATAAAAAACAACATGGAAATTAAAATGGATGGGGAATGATGGGCTTTTTTAGTCTGGAAAGATCTGGAGGGCCTCATGTTGTCCAACACTGGTTTAGAAGGCCTAATTAATGGTGCACTGCACTCCTCCTGTGAGCACCGCATGGGCATTAGCCATAAAGGATTGGCAGATACCCATGTGATTGAATCAGTGATTAGCATATTGTGCTGAGCATCATATATACATCTACCACTTTATAAATCCCTTGTAAGACCTCGTCTAGAATATGGAGTGCACTTTAGGGCGCCAGTTCTTGAAAAGATAATATTGAAATACAAAAAGTATAGATGATGTGCAACAAAACTGAGAATAAGTTTTGCAGATTTTTGTTATAAAGACAGACTAGACAAAATGACTTTGTTTAGGGGCATCTAAGGGTGCATATGTTTGTCATTTAAAATATAATTAAGGCTAACACTATCTAACTATCTGAGGAACTATTTGCTCACAGAGATTATCAAAAAAGGGGATCATTCATTAAGACCATATGAAAGACGCTTTTGACAAAAACAGATGCATGTTTTTTTTGTTGTTTTTTTTAAGTAAGGGCAGTAAAATTATGGAATTCTTCACAATGGGATGATGTGCTTGCATATACTGTAGTTGCTTTAAGAAAGTAAAGGATACCTTTCTATCTCAAACCTTATTGAAAATAATGACAGTTGCATTAACTGAAGATAGGATGCTGCTCCAGGTTGATATCCAACTGCCTTTTGTAGTCAAAAAGAAAGGTTTTTTACCCACATAGGGCCTAATTGGAAATGGCTTCAGTAGGGTTTTTATGCATTTCTGTGAATCAACAGGGGTCATATAGCATGGGCTGTACTTAATTAAAAATCTTTTTCAGCCACATCGACTATGTTATTATGAGTGGAAGCCAATATTATGTGCTGGCACTCATGTGGGTTGGTCATTCATTGGGGGTTGTGATGAGCATTGCACACTTTAGCATTATAAATGTGAAAGGTCTACAGGTGGACCCCATATGTTGTCATGCGCACTTTCCTTGCTGTATTTTTACTGTCTTCCTGTGTGACTACAGTAAATATGCAGTCTGCTGGACTTGGGTGATTCACACAATCTTCTATATGAAATGCACCATAGGTCAGCACAATGTGCAACATCATCAATTCAGCATCGTTGAGTAGGTGTTGCCAGTGCCAGAGAGGCCTGAGAAATGAAGCTTTATATTTTGGTGGCATTTAATGTTAATTCCCTACATATTATGCCAATTAGTTTTCTTGAGGGCAAAATTATTTGTCACTGTTATTTTAGGATAAAATACTCCTGGGGGAATGCAATAATACAATTTCACGTTAAACTAGGAAATGGAACCTTATTTTTGTGCTGCATCTGCCTAACACCAATGTTATAAGCTATGATGATGATGTTTGGGTCAAGGTAGGTCAGTGTGGGAGTGTATGGGATTTGATAGGATGTTCAGGTCATGTACTAAGAATGTGCAGAGGAACACTGAATTTTCTTATGCATGCTATAGGGGAGGTGTTCAGTACTTGCTGCAATTAAAATCTTAACAATGGTGGAGTATGCCACAAGGTACTACTACAGACCTGGAAGTGTAGGAGCATAATTTCTATGCCTGTGTTCAAGTGCTGAACCTAGCTATGTTTTCAGATTTGCACCCCCCCATATGCTCACTTAGTATTACATAATGCTTTCATATCTATTTATTATGACCTTTTAAACCCCTTTGGTTGCTCTAACATCCAAGGGGTTAAAGTGTATGGCTTCTTAACAGCATGCCTAGTTATATAATTACGCAATTGCTGCATGCTTGGGTCCCTAAAATATTTTATAATAATGAATACTGCAGTTTAAGTGAACTGTAAGGCTTAGTGCACCCCCTGCTGGCAGCTTGTTTTTATTTCAGGAACCAAATCCTGTATATTTATAATTTGAACGCTTTTTTTTTAATAAACTTTAATTATTAAAGGCTTGCGTTCCAAGGGTATGTACATTCCACCCCTCTGGCACTCAAGCTGTTAATTATTATAACAGTGAAAAAACTATTGTATAGTTTATATTTCTTTAATAATGCAAAAGTTAGCAAGATGCTTAACCCTTTCAGTGCCAGAGGGTTACTTAACGCATTGCCTACCTCTCTGGCACGGAAAGGGTTAAAGGAACAAATTTCATTTTGGAAACATTTGGAAATGAAACAGGGAGCACTAGAAGTACAACAGAGCATTAGAGTGTGAGTGAGTGTCTAGCACACACACACACACACACACACACACTCATACATACACACTCATACATACATACACAAAGAGCAGCATTTCCAACTCCCTATAATGTCATGTTTTGAGAGGAAAACCTCATCTTTGCTTGCCACTCCCAATGCCACTCAATGCTTCAGAACACACTTCTGCTTTTCAGAGGTCAGTTTAAATATACCTTACTGGACATCGTTTAACCCCCTGGATGATAGAAAGCCCTCCAATGCATTATCACACAAGTCTTTTTGTGTGGTGGATCATACAATAAATTGTCATTTGTATATTACGTTTTGTCATTTATATCACTTTCTCCTGTTTTAACCCCTTAAGGACCATTGCCGTGCCAGGACCGTCACGGCGGTCCAGCACTTAAGGACCAATAACGGTCCTGGCACAGCATGGCGTTCAGGGCTCCCGTCGCGGCTGCACGCCGCTCCAGAAGTCCTGAACTGGAAGCTCCAATAAAAAAAAAATGCCCCGTGGTCCGCAAGTGCCGGCCGCGCATGCGCGTGCCGGTCCTTAAGGGGTTAAAGGGATAGTAATGTTTCATAATAAAAGTAGCTCTAATTAATCATCATAGTATTTGGACTTTGGAGAGTGTTATTTCAATTCTGTCAGAGTTGTAGTTCAAGAGTAATTCAGTGACAAAGTATCCCCCTCCCACCCCTTTTACTCATGTAACACTTCTCAGCCAGAGCAGAAGGGAGGTGCCCAGGTAGATTGTAGAGAGGGACAATCTTCAGTTAAGATAAAGGAAAAACCTGAAAAACTTGTCAAGGGGGGGCAGGGCTTTCATTGTTCTCACAGGAAGAAATTGTCCCCTTCTGTTATCTGTTTGGTCTATGGACTGCACTCCACATCTGAGAAGAGATGACTTACACGAGGTAAAAGGGGCAGGAAAGGAAACTTTGCTTGTGAATATCTCTCAAACCATAAAGATTTGAGAGATAAGACTTATATCGTTCTTCATGTTTTTTAAATTCCTACAAAATAAAATAAAGATAAAACGAAGTATTACTATCCCTTTAAGGGGTTGATTTATAACTTGCTGAGTGCTCATATAGAAGGTGGTTAAACTTTTTTTGTGTCTTTGACTATATACCATCTTTAGCACACCATATCTTTGTATGTTGCATATATTATTATTAGATTAAATTTGCTCAAGTGATGAAATTATCCATTAAAAGGAAAAGTAAGAACAGCCAATAAAATAGTCATGTTATAATACAACATCTAAAAAATTCAGTTTTCTCTGTCGTCCAATACAGGTTACTGGTAACTTTGGGTAGGCGATCCGTCCCTTTAATTGTAGGCAGGGACAATTCTAGAATTGTATGCAGGGGTGGAGCCTACCTTCCCCTCCTTAGCTGAAGCTAGCCAAATAGCTCCAGAAAAATTTGTTCCTTGGTGAAGATAACACAGGCAAGAGAACAGTTCTGCTACTAGTTTTTGAATTTTTTTTATTTTTCTGTTAGAAATGGAATACCACCATTAGACGGATTACCATAACTGACAATGCCCTTAGATGTGGCTAGCTCAGTAACCAGGTGCTTTTTGTGGATCTTAAGCCCTGGGGGGATAATCTTGGCTACAAATTCTTTCCTCAGGAGCTGCCCACTGAGGCTTCGTCTTTAAACATGGCAGTCTGAAGACAGAAGATCTGCAGGAAAGGTAAGCAACTCTTTGAGTGCTGCAGGTCCACATGTCCCACAGTTCCTATTGCACACTCCTGCACTCATTGGGTCTATCTGTATGTCTGTTGGGTGTTTTGGAGCAGGTTTATGTGGTATTTTAACCCTTTAGCTGCTGGTTTTGCATCTTTTGGGGGGGGTTCTGACACTTTTCCTACTGGGGTATTCTAACATGTTCTACTGATGTTTCATGCATTTTTATTTTACTGTTTCAATTTTGTAAAATTTGAGTAAAGGCGCACTTTACCGTATAGGCGCCATTGCTCCATTCACTCCTATGGGACTGTACAGTTTGGGACATATCTCTGCAACCGCTTACCCTAGCGACTTCAGAGATGGCTCATTTTTCTAGTTTGTTTCTAGTGTGTTGGGGTGCTCAGGGGACTTTGGGCACTGTTTGGGTACTTTTTCTGGGAAAACTATATTTTCCATGAGCGCTTGCTGTGTGTGCTCGTTTCTGATTGGTTCCCGCCGCAGCAGCCATTTTGTGCTATTTCCAGAACGAGAATCCTATGCAGGGCTTGGATTCTTCTTCTCTCCTCTGCTGATTAACCCTTTGCCTGCCAGATAAGTCTAATTTAGCGATTTCTGGGGTGAAACTTTAATCCTACACACTGTACTTGGGTGATTTCTTTTATTATAAGGTTATTTGACACTGTGAGAATGTCAATACCATTGGAGCTTGGGGCCAGACCTAAGACTAAGGATGCTGGGGTCTCTGTATCCCCCATTGCGCATTGCTCTTCCTGTCATTCAGGGTTACCTAGAGAATTCTCGGGTCATTTATGCCCAGCATGTTCTGATGTCCCTGAGAGTCTCCCAGGGACCTCCAGCCATGGATTAGAGCCACTTTGGGTGCAAGAGTTCAAGGCTGCTACTAGGGACCTTAGGTCTACATTGCAACTCTTTCCATCCCAGTTACAGGGGGTCTTCAATTCCTGGCAAACCCCCTCCTCCGTCAAGTCTTCCTTGTCAAAACCACAGGGAGTCCCTGACGTATCAGATTCCTCTGAGGAGGAACTGCTGGTGGATTCAGATGTTGAGGAATGTTCTGCTGTGGGCTCCTCTCACAGGGATCCCTTTGAGACTGATCCTGAGCCCTCGGCTGAGGGTCTGATCAGGGCTGATTACCTACCCAAAGTTACCAGTAACCTGTATGGACTAAGAGAAAAGGATTTAACAGATAATACTAAAATCCTCTTTTCTTTCAAATGAAGCATTCTCTAATAGTGGGGTTAACCTTATTTTGCTTATAAAAGCCCTAATATATATATGATGAACCAATTATTTTCCTTTAATCAAAAAGGCTGTAAATATTGTCTGACTGTGATTATTTATCATTAACCCTTTGACTATCAGAGGTATGCAAAACATTCCCCTTCAATGTTTAGCACAACTATCAGGCTTCCAAAGGGTTAAGTTTATGGGAACAGACCTATGTACACAGTTAGTAACATTTTACCAAATAATTAGCATAGCCATAATATCACTGAGCAATAAAATCAAAAACAAAGATCGAGGACTGATTTTGATAATGAAATACGACAACAGATGGTTTATCTCTGCACTAATGGACAATTTGTTGAAAGGCTTGGCACTTTGTAAAAAGTCACATTATCAAAGGCAAAGCAACATTCCATCATGCAAAATAAATCCCTTAAAGATTGTTCAAAGGCACTTAGAAAGAGTGTTAGTAGTCTGGGTCATCATTTATTTAAATGTGTGTCCTGTAATATCTCTAAGATATAGTTTTTGCACCAAAACTTTAATCTGTGCAGTAATTTATAATGTTGCTCTCTACATATCAGTTTGAGAAATTTAACTTAACTTAAAGTGGCACTAAAATTATAACAACTTGGGTGATTTTTAAAGAGCTTTCAAAACCACCTTTATTTATGCTAGTCATTCTTACATTTAATGAGATATTTAGCTTAAGTTATTTGCCATTTTATGCAAAATAGCCAATGCTTCCTTTTAGGAAGTAGCAGTTGGGATGGAGAACCAAATTTTGGTATTTTACACACCAGGGTGTGCCATCCAGAACTCCTTAATTCACATAGATTGACAAATAATTGAAGTTTTATATCTCATTAACTAATGATTTAAATAATGATTAAAATAAAGGTGATTTTGAAAGTCTTTGTTCCACTTTAACTTGAAATGTTAAATTGGAGGAGGAGTTTAATATAGTGAAAAGGAGATGGCAAAACACAAATGGAAAGATGTTCAGAAAGTGGTGGTAACTGAAATTGTCTCTAATCAGAATAAAAAAAGTTCTCACATCATGATCTGTAAATTCTCAGACATGTTTCCGTCATTTTTTGCATCCAATTCCTCCATCTCCGTCAAAGGGAAAAAGCCGTCTTAAAAGTAGGTGTGGTTTAATCTTCTGTCATAATGTAAGGTATTTTAAGAAAAAATATTCGTTTGAACATCATTTTTTGTCTGATTAACGTCATTTGCTCCCGACATAATAAAAATGGTCTAAACTTGGAGAAGAAAAATTAAAGTACTGAGAAGCAATTTTTCATTTCAAAGACAAAAAAGTCTGTTTCTTTGAAAATTTTCGTTTCAAAGACAAAATCATAGAAAATTTTTAAGATCAGAATTTTTAACGGCAATGTTCAATGAGATCTTCTTACCGTCATTTTTAATTCTTTAGATGAATTTTCAGATGTGAAAAATTTACTTCTGAAAATATTGTCCTTCTTTTACCACCAACTCATGATCCGACAAGTTTTTCAATATGATGACTTTTTGAACATCTCGCCCTTAGACCTATATGTCAGAACTGGAACAAACTAGGGGAAAAACTGTACCATAATTCTGTAATTACTCAGCTTTTAGTTTCATTAAAGGCATCTATTTAAACTGGTTATAATTTGTGCTGTTTGATTTTAGTTACAATAATGGTTTTAAAGATTTTGGTTTAGTAATTAGGAACTCTTTAACCGCAGCATAGCTTAGCTCTCTGGCCTATGGCACAACCTGTATAATTATTCACTCACTTTGCCTGACCTCACTCCTTCTGAAGCTTCTAGGACATATATGTTTCCATCAAAGAGGTGAAATTAACTAGCGGGGAGGAATGATTATACAAATCAATGAGTTGGAGATCTCTGTAGCATTCAAGGGGTCAAACGTCCCATCTAAATCATTGTGGATAATTATATTTGTATTTGCCCCTTATGGAGTAGTTGGTTTACCAGAATTGTTTTAATATTGTCTTTTTTTGCAAATGGTCCTTAAAGCAGACCTGCTACTTATAATATATAGCTCTGTAGCTTTAGCTCCAATGATCCCTGCCAACCAATGGCTGATGGGGGATGATAGTCATAGTCCAGCAGCATCCTCACATTTCCCACCCCTGGACTACAGAGTGTGAAGGATGTATGAATATGTTGCATGTCTATTTTGGAACTAACAGCTTTTTTTCCTAGGCAGTAGATGATGCCTGCTTCACTCCTAAGTACAAACTTGTTGTGCTTCATAATGGGCACTTTGTTCTCTGAAGGGTTGGCAGTCTGGGATTGTTTTAGTATTTTATGGAGTGATGGTAATAGTCATCAAAGCACATGGGTTTTTATGGACTGAGCAAAGAAGAACCTGCAGCTAAACCTTCTCACCACCTCCATAGGAGTAAGCTTTTTTAAGTGCCAAGTTGGAATGTTCCAGGGAAGTTGGCCTCCTATATGTCCCAGAGCACACATACAGGCACAGAGGGTTCAGTGCATGCTAGTGCTCCCTCTAAGTAAGTACTTGAACATCCCCTTTCTTTCT
This sequence comes from Rhinophrynus dorsalis, assembly GCA_037306005.1. NCBI lineage: Eukaryota > Metazoa > Chordata > Amphibia > Anura > Rhinophrynidae > Rhinophrynus > Rhinophrynus dorsalis. Next base: position 64,047,486 of record CM074723.1, on the reverse strand, counting down.
AAGATGTCATCAGAACATATACATGTGAACAAAGTCCAAATAACCATCTATGAGGAAGCACCTTCAGTGTGCAATGCGTTCAGTTATTTGGATTTTGTCCCAATGCCCACATGTATCTGTTCTGAAGACAATCTTCAGTAAAGGATTTTCTTCTTTTTTGGTGGCTCTCTTACTGTTCGAGTGAGGTCCATTCGTATATACCAGTAAGAGAGCCACCATAAAAGTAGAAAATCCTTTACTGCAAATTGTCTATAGAACATATACATGTGGGCACAGGGATCTATTATACTCTGCTCTTGGCACACTAGATGTTGTATTTCAAAATAAAAAGTTTAAGTTAAAAATAAACATACATTTCTTGAATATAATTTGAACTCTTATTTTGAAATACTATCGTATTCTTTCCTAATGCATTATTAGTGCTCCATGCAGTCCAAGTAGTAGTTAGATTACATGCCCCTGTCTTGCAACAGGAACCAGCATTTAAGTCAACCTGATGCCTTTTTAGTTTACTTTGCAGCCCAGTTGCACAATTACAAGTAATGATATTGGCACCATTATATACCGCAAGATGACAACAAGACTTTGGGTTTTAATCTTGAGAATACTTCACAATGCTTTTGTTTAACCAACCGAGTTAGGAGTATGTCATCATACTAAGTAGAGAGGTCATGCAAAATTACAATTTTAAATTCAAAATTGATTTTCCTATAATAAATACATAAATAAATAGAGGTGGCTTCTTAGTCTGTTGTTAAATAATCGTAAATGGTTTTCCTTAACATGATCAGTTCACATTAAAAATCTAATAATTTTTAATTTAACTTAAAATAAGTTAATTTATTTTACCCAATAGCATTATTTCTGGTTTATACTAAGAACTGATTATTTTTGTTTTCCGTGATGTTACTGGCAGACCCTCTATCTGCAGTCTGTAAAAAGAGTCTGTACTGCTAATATATCTTTAGAACCCTGTGTACTTTTTACTCTCTCTTTATTGGAAACTTCAGTATTAATAAGAATAACCCCCTGAGCAAGAGTTCTTATGCTGAAGTGTCCCTGGAGGGTGACCCAAGACCTTCAACCAGTATCTTTGGTCTCATATGTTATTTGTTGAATTTTGACTTTATTGAGCAATTGTTTTTCTTGAAATACTCTGCTGTCTACTGATTATACTGTGTTTGTGGAAGTAGATATTGTTAAGTCCCCAAGCTGTGTTAAATGTAAATACTATGTAATATACAGGTCATGTTTCATACTGTACAAGCTTCATGCACACCTACTTCTTCATTCAGTCCTCATTTGTGGGGCTACATCGACTGCTGTCAAAAGACCAAGGTGTAAGTCGTTGGGCATTATCCCATATCATGTTTAATTAGCACTTAACAGGATCTTTGCTATATGAGACTATTACTCCAATTATACAACCCTGGATTCTAGCATGTAACACATATGAGACGTTTTGGTATCCCATACATGAAATTCTTGCAGATGAATCATACATAAGAATAAAGGGCTCTTAATTTGTTAATTGGTAGAACTTACCTAGGTGAATGTCCCATTTTTGTTTGGAGTTGATCTCTGTTTTGGTCCACTGCTAGCTGTTGCAATTTCAGTCTTTTCAATCTGATCACAACTAGGGTCATTATATTGCAGCTTTTGCTTGCTTTGAGGAATTGTGTTGTAGACTTCAATAGGTATCAATATATACAGGGAACTGCAGGTATAAGAAAAGATGTTGTTAAATGCACATAGAATAGTTGTGTGTTATTTGAATATAAGGTGTATATACTTATACAGTATGTGGCTATACAAATTAATGTTAGTCTACCTCAAGTCAAATAAATAAAAAAAAAGTATCTCAAATTATTTTTTGTGAAACAGTCAGAAATGACATCTTAAAATAGTCTTTATCAGTTCTTGTTCTCCACACTTTCATTGATTGTTTCATCACAAACATTTCAAATACTAGTCGTTTTTTACAAACTTACAAACACACAACCTGATTTCACTTTCTCTAGAAAGCCACCAAACTTTGTGAGCAGTATGCTCACTCCAGCTCTCCATACTATCTATTTCCTCCACTCCACCGCTAACAACTCTCTGAGTATTCCATATTCCATATTACAAGAAAGAAGCCGGTTGATCTGCATTCTGTTTTGAATCTCTGAAAACCTGGAATAACCAGCAAGAAAAAAATCAGATCTTCTCTTCAGTCTAAAATCCCTAAAAAAATAACTGCTTCTTTGCATTTAAAAACAATGAGTAACTGTATATAAATGTTAAAGTTATTTTTATTTATTTATTGTTTTCTACATAAATATATAGTTGTATTTTGTTTCTCTATTTGTTTAAATAAGTAACTTTGTCCTGTAAATGCTCTCCAGGATATACTTGAAAGAAAAAAAGATAAATCTCTATTATGCTTCCTGGTAAACCATTTTGTAAATAAATAAATATATTAAAACTAGTTGAAGAGCCCGTTACACGGTCCACAGTGCCACTGGCAGCTGGTCGCGGGGCAGTCATGCACAGTAGAGACTGCCCACACCTCGGCTGATACAGTGCCAGCCGGTCGCGGGGCAGTCATGCACAGTAGAGACTGCCCACACCTCGGCTGATACAGTGCCAGCCAGTCGCGGTGCAGTCATGCTCAGTAGAGACTGCCCACACCTCGGCTGATACAGTGCTAGCCAGTCGCGGTGCAGTCATGCTCAGTAGAGACTGCCCACACCTCGGCTGATACAGTGCTAGCCAGTCGCGGTGCAGTCATGCACAGTAGAGACTGCCCACACCTCGGCTGATACAGTGCTAGCCAGTCGCGGTGCAGTCATGCTCAGTAGAGACTGCCTGCGCCGCGGCTGATACAGAGCGGGAAGCTCCTTCAGAGAGCCCCTCTCTGTATCAGCCTTGTCACTGGCAGTCTCTACTGCGCATGATTGTGGAGTTACACACGTTTTAGCGAATTATTATATAGGATAATGTCCCACTAGGCAGGGTAAGCAACTAACTAAAGTACCACGTTTAAATGGTAGTAGATTCAGCAGCGCTTGCAGCTGCCGCATTCATAGTTGCAGGTGTGACTAGGGAAATTCTGATCACACTAGCTTTCTGGAGGCTAGTTTACATACATGTACATGTGCATATATAAAATACCGAATTTCAAATTGCACTCCTCTCAGTGGAACATATTTATTTTCCAGTTCCAGCCTGCAGTAACAGTAAGATGAAATTATATATTTCAGTTTGTGGTTGTTGATGAAGGATTCTGCTTTCATAGGCAGATGGTAAAGACAATTACAGTTTGGGACTCAGCTGGAAGTTACATTACTTTATTGCAAATTATTAATTGATAAATGTTTTTGTTTACAAGCTACTTCATTTGCAGCGTTATAATCACCTTATCTGCTGCATGTCTGAAGTTTGACAGGTTCCCATTGGGACACTCATTCTATTCTGGTCATTTAAATTTATGTTGACCAAGCAGGCAGTAGTAATGTTTAACAGCATAAAATGAAGGTAAAGTTGTTTTGTGGAATTTATTAAGTTGATTTATTTCTCTTTTAAAAAAGGTAAATGTGTGTGATTTTATTTCTATGACACTATAGACCTTGTGTATAAGGGGGAAAAGGAGCAATTGTGGCACAAACCAACTGCACAATGGGGGATAATTAAAATGACAGCTGATTTGAATGAGGCTTTAAAAAGTAGCAGTCAAACACATTTTTTTTAACCTTACATATTGTGCAAGTGCACAATATGTAAAGTTGCATATACTTTTTATTCTCCTTTTCATCTTCAACTATTCTTTTTTTTTTTTTTTTTTTGTGGTTTTTTTGTTTTTTTTACATTTAAGTCCCCAACAGGGAGCTTACTGAATTTGTTTTCAGAAACCTTTCTGTGTGGAACTGTGAAAGCAGGGAGAGTGAAGCATTGTGTAAAAGATGCAATGTAAAAAGACAGTGAAACAATGTCGAAAAGCCGCATCTAAAGCATTCAAATCTCAGTGCAGCAGGGAGACTGCAACTTTGTATAAATATCTCAGATTTCTCAGTCAACAAATGAAAGGTATATGAAAGAGATTTCAATGTCAGGGACAGAAAAGTGTAAATAAAAATAGATGAAGCTGAAAATAAAAGTATAGGTAATTTGCCCTTAACTCTTTTAGGGCCACAGGGGTGTGCAAAGCTTTGCGTATCCCTCTGGCATTCAACGAGTTAATATTATACATTTGTTAAACATTTTAAGTCAAAAAAAGAGGTTGAATGTCTCATTTGAGTCAATGTGAATTATGGTAATGTTTATTTGCCCCGTGTTGCTGTTGGTTTGCCTCACAATTTCTCCACTTGCCTAAGTGAATCGGATTTATTTGTGTTTTGAAAATGTATTGCTATGACAAATGAGCCATACGTATAAAGGCAATGTAATATCTGTCCTCAGGGAGTCTGCATGTGTGAGAAAGGAGCAAAGGAAGTTTACCCCCAATAACCCAACATTTTGGATGATCAAGTAAACAAAGGCAGCTGTGATCCAAGTTCCTTCCTCATCTGTCTGTTATCTGTATCCTATGGGAGTCTGGGGAAGGAAGCAGTGTAACAGGAAGTGTGTTTTTGTTGACAGTAATAGGGATAGGGGGCACTTAATTAAAATAAATAAATGAATAAATTGTAAAAAAATGATAGGTAACAGAGACAGGTACACTAATGTGATATGAGACTGAGGCAGAATGATTCTAGAGGAGAAAGAGTCTTCTGCAAGACGTTACACACACACACAATCACTTCTAATATGTACTTTACAGTAAAAACACACACAGTAGTTGAGTAATGTCCAGCAAACACATAAATTGTAGGGGGAGGGTGAAAGGATTAGGAGCAGTTCAAGGACTTGTGAGTTATATGGTACTCCAAAAACTACATACGTGATGTGCCCGGACCGTCGCCAGTCCTCCAGGAAACAAAAATGTTGAAGGGCCTTGCACGTCACCAGTTGTTAAGGGATTAATAAACCATCTAAAAGCACTGAAGATGATGAGTCTCATTCCAGTGTTGATGGGATAGTTGAAGAAGTTGTAGCAGTTCAACAAACTGCTACATCTGACAGTGAAACAAGCAAGCACAAAACACCTGTCCTGAAAGTAATAGCAGACATGAAAACCCCACAAAGGGGAAAAATAAAAGGAAATTGTATGAGACCTCTAAAAGCTTAGAGGAATATAAAAGTAATGGGGAACAAGAGGCGGGCGATGCTGAGGATGAACTAATGACTGATGATGATGATGCTGTAGATCTAGGGCTAGATTCTATTACAGGTGCTAATTTTATCTATGCTTTTATCTCCAGTTTTCTCCATAGACTTCAGTAGGAAAATGTTTGATAAAACGGGTGTTAACATTTAGCACCTGTAATAGAATCTAGCCTCTAGAATATATCCTTCCAGCATTCTCCTCTTCTTCAGATACAAATGTAAAAATTGTCTCAAATGCAGCTATGTAGAATAGGTACTGACAAAAAGGAAATCATTTCTCTTCACGGTATTTGTTAATTTAGAAATTCAGAATGTGCAGTTTAACTGTTCTTCACTGCTGAATTTGACATAAGGATAATCTTTTCAAATATAAACTTGTTTCATTATGTGTAGTCCTGATCCCTATAGTAAATGGAGTAGAAAACATTGAAACATTGACAGAAATACATGAGGCATTGTAGAATCAACTGAATATTTTTCTTGGCTCAGAACTACAAGTTTGCACTGAATCAAGAATTATGTTTTTAGCATTGGTGTCTAGATTTCAGTTTCAATCCTTAAAGTGTTGTGGGAGGCTATTTTAAGTCATCAATTTTTAGGCTTTTGGAGTAAGATCTCCTTTTCGTGCCAAATAGTTAATAGTTTTAAGACTGTAGTCCACAAGGAACTGACTTCACCTAAGATTGTTATAGCCATCTAATGAAAGGATATGTATACTCAGCCCGATCAACTGGATTTTGAACTCAGGTCCCAAAAGAAAGAAATAAGCTTCTTAAATTTACAGAACTTCTAAGGATATTAGTTGAGGAAGCTCCCAGTGTAATAAATAGGCTTTAACAACTCAATCAGGAGAAAATTGAATTGGCCTGAATTTTGTCAGACACTGAAAAAAAAAGTTTAATTTACATAGTTATTTAAAAGGGTTTTGTGTATATTAATAGCAAAAATGAAAAACAAGATAAATGTGAGTTCACATAACAGAAAGAACTTTCATATGGTAGCATTTTTTCAGGCAAGAGTGCAGGCATTGATCATTGTAGCATTAAGCCAACTTTTTGCATGTATGAATGGATATCTATATTTTAATGTAACCAAATGTACCACACAGTATGGTGTGTTGTCATATCTATCAAACTAACACTGCCTGGATCACAGAGCAAAATAAAGTGAGTCTGTATCATAGTGGTTTATTTGAGAAAGACATTTTTGTACTTTGAAAGTGTTTTTTTAACATTCATGGAGGGCAACAATCTCTATGAGGTATATTTATGTTTTGTGCAAATTGCTAAAAAAGTTACTAATTTTATTTTTAAACAGAGAATTACTGTATATATTTATAAAAGATAAAAAACAAAATAGTATTTTTAGAATTTTAATTTATTTTTTACATTTGCATTTTTAAAGGTGTGTGTGTGTATTTGCTTTGTATTTATAAAGTTAAGTACCACGGGTCTTTTTTTTTCACGCATTGGATTCTGGGGTCTTCACGCGGCATGCAGGCACGTGGAGACCCCGGAATTCCATGATGTGTCAGGACTGTCACTGGTCCTTAAATGCCGGACCAGGCGTGACAGTCTTGGCACACCAAGGGTCCTTAAGGGGTTAAAGATTAGGAAAAAAAAAAAATTACATTCATAAAGCTTTTATTATTGCTTATGCAATTAATTTTAATGGGGATATAAACAAATATGTCACTAAATGATGCATAATTTGAATTTTAAATACAAATAAAAACATTAAAATGTAAAAAAAATATTTTAAACAAAATTAAAGTTATTTAAGAAAGTTATTCCAAAGAATCTTAGCACTTAGAGAGAGAAAAAGATTATAAACCATCCAATGATTTTTTAAATTGTTTTTATTAAAAATCCTTCAAAGATGTGAAAATACAGATACCTTGTTGTGTTTTTTATTATTTAAGAAACTAAAGTAAGCAAAAAAAAAAATTAAGGGTAAGGGGTATTATATTTGGTAGTTGCCGATGCTTTGTTCATTAATTTATGCACATTGTTACGTTTTTAACATTTTTTAATAAATACATCTCAAAACATCACACAAACTGGCACCTTTTATTTTCAGAAAATAAAGAAATATTTTATTTAGTATTTTTTTTTTAAAAAACTCTAAACATTCACAAAAGTTATAGACTACAAGTACTCCATTTTCCCTGGTCAGTAAGAGCTGTCTTCTAAAGTAATAATCACAAAATTATTGAATTATCATCTATTCACAAACTGTTTACTGAATATTAGGTATTTATTGTGAATAGTTTACATACATTACAAACCACAGTTACCAGTTAGCTTTAGCAAAATATCGATAAATGCGTCTCTGTATATTTTTAATGTTCTCCTCTTTTGGCAATTAGAGAATAGTAATAATTATACATATGTATTGTCATTGCCAACTATTGAACTGTTTTAATACTGAAAAAATAATACTATTAAGCTGAAATTTACAAATTAGTATTAAAGAGTCATGACTCAGACAACATCACAGCATTGCGTAATACTCATACCTGGGAACTCTCCGGTTTTGCCCCGGAGACTCCGGATTTCACACTGAATTACCGGGTCTCCGGGGCAATGTGTGGATTGCCGGGTGGGCAGAGTTTAAATAGAAACTCTGCCCACTTGTGCTCCATCCCGCCCGGTTCCTCCCACTCCCCGCCCTCTTAGATACATTTTTCAGGTATTTTTTGGTTTTTCTTTTGTCCCGCCCCCCCTCCGCGGCTAAGCCCCGCCCCTTTTATGACGCGAATCGCGTCATTTTCATCCCGGGTCGGCACTGACAGGGTTACCCTCCGGGTAACCCTGTTTTAAAAGTTCCCGGGTATGGTAATACTCCTCTTTGTCACTTATGGGGAATCATCACAGCTCTAAAAAGTCATAGTTTACACCATGGTTTTCACGTTTTGTTTTTTTCCACTAGTGAACTTTCCTGACTTTCTGCTGATTTGCAAAGCTAATTAAATATAATATATGATATGAATGCTAAAAATAACTCATTTGCACTTGACCCCATATCACTTTAATCTTCTGTGCCCCAAGTTCCCAACCTACCTTCCACTAGACTGTAAGTTCTCAGAAGCATAACTTCCTGATCCTTTTGTTTTCTATATTCTGTCTGTATTGTTTTAACCCTTTGAGTGCCAGAGTGGTACGGAATCCATTCCCTACCACTCTGGCACTCAAAGGGTTAATGTCTCTATATGTCTGTTCACTGTTGTAGAGCTCTGCAGATAAGTTACCTCTTTATAAATAATAATAATAATGTTAAATATGTTGCATAAACTGTGATTACATAAAGAAAATAAAGAGTGAACTGCATGCCAGCAATTTTAAAATTAAACTATAAAACATTTTTTGTACGTGTATAACTGTCTATACAGCTTTAAAAAATAAAGCTATGTCTGTCTTGTAATATATATATATATATATATATATATATATATATATATATATATATATATATAATTTTTTTTTTTTAAGTGATTAATAACGTGCAACTCTGTTTGCACCATTTTTGTACCTACAAAGTTTATGAGAAGCAAAAAGCCTGTTTGATTCTGTTCGGAAGATAGAAAATCCAACTAAATAGGATTTGTATTGATTTGAATATTATTTGCATATCATTATAGCTTCCGTTCTTTGCTTGTCTCCAATGACCACAAAAAAGCCAACTCTCTATGCAGTCATTGGCTTTGCAAATCCCTTTTTTGCATTTATGTCATAAAGACTATACTTTTTTGTAGTAAATGAAGTGTTATGCATTTTATAAAGTTTTTGTGATTCCCCCTAAACCCTAAGATATTGGATATGTTTGCAATGCATTGCATTGCATCTCTGTCATCTAAGGGGTTAGTGAGTGATGTTCATACCTGGGAACTTGACAGGCAAGGATACCCGGAGGGCAGCCCTGCCAGCGCCGATCAGGGAGGGAAATGATGCGATTTGCGGCATAAAAGGGGCGGGGATAGTCCCGAGTGGGAGGGTGGGACAAAAAAAAGGGCAGAATATATGTTGAACGAGGATAAGTGGGCGGGGAGTGGGAGGAACCGGGCGGGATGGAGAACAAGTGGGCAGAGTTTCTACTGAAACTCTGCCCACCCGGAGATTGAGAGACTGTGAAATTCAGAGTCTCCGGGGCAAAACCAGAGAATTCCCAGGTACGGTGATTTATACTCTCATGTTATTCACAGAGACATAACTGGTTACTCTTTGGAACTTTGCTGTGCATGTAAACCATTTTTCTAGTAATGAATGTCAACAAATTAAATAACTCATGACACTCAAAAGATTAAAAAATTAAAATATCATAAAACCAGAGCATATATGTTATGAATTAATGCTATGAGTGCCAGATATGTGTACAAAATAGAAAATCCATCTGGTTATCTGGGACTAAGTTTCATTTTTTTTCTGCTAGAAGAAATTTTTGAAAATACATTTCATCATTAAAACGGATAGCATTCTAGGTATTTCTGAACTATGTAACCATGCTCTGGGACTTATTAAAAAAAATAACACTATTTTTGTTTAGTTTTTCAACTGCAAAATAAAAAGCATGAGATTTATCCAGCAAGTGACGGTTTACAGAATGCTTTGATTTATTGCTGTGTATCCTCCAGATTTGTATCAGGTTTTTTCTTTATTTCATTATAAAACTTGTACAAAGCATGAGTTGGCATGATACAGGACTCCGAAGGGGCATTAATCAAACAAAAAAAAAAGGCTAGTACATATATGTATCCAGTAGCTATGAACTGGTTAATGCATTTTTTTTTCTTTTTGCAATTTTATTGAAAGAAGGTCTAAAACAGTAGTGCTTAATTATCTGGACTCGTCTGAGCTGGGCTCTCTTTTGATTGTATTAATGAAGCAGCTGGCTCATTGTTTCTTTTTAATTCCTCTATTGTTTTAAGAATATGTCACAGCTCTTTATTCTTTTATCAGGTGCTGTGCAGGAGGATCCACACAATACCTCATATTCCTACTGTATTTGCCAGTGCACAAAGGAACCTCCGAAGCATTTTTCAAAGAAGGGGCACACATAATTTATAAGTTCTCTTCAATCCACTACTGCACTGTCAAGAATTTCAAGAGTATTGAATTTGAATCCATTATATTTTTTATCAAACAATGTGGCTACATATAGATATATGTGGTGCGTTAACGCCTAATGAGAGATCTGTGTGTTGGCTTTTGCAGCTCTGAAAGGGGGGCCTTTAATTAGTTTTAAACCCTTTTTTGTTTCAAACACCTAAAACAAAACAAAATTAAATTAATTTTACTTTTTTGCCTAATTTTAGATAATCAGCATTTGCTGATTAAATTGGCAGGACACCACATATTAAGCCATGGTTTTCTAAGGAGTGTTCTTTGTCTGATGTTTTAGAGCAAGGCTTAGCAAGTATGGTTTTTTCTTAGGTTTAGTTGAATGCATAGCGTTACAGTACAAGAAATTTTTATTTTTACTGTGAAGGATATCCCATATAGTGTATTAGATGTGATGGATGTGTAGTGTATTAACAGTTTTAAATTATTTTAGCCTGTTATCCTGATTTGGTTTCAGCGAGAAAAAATCTGGTAAAAGGGCACATGTTTTAAAATTCCAAATTAAAGCTTACATTGAAACTATAAGCTGAATTTTTTAATCATCTTTTTGTTGCCCAAACATTTGGGAAAGCTTATTCTTTTTCTTACTAATCAAGAAAGTTTGTTCTCAGTTTTAGGAAGATACAATTTGTTCAGAATTTTATTACATTTGCAAAATTAAGTTAGAATGAACTAGGCCAAACACTAGTGGAACTGTCACATTGTGACAAATCTGTGATTTTTTACAAGCTTTCACAAATCCCTGATAATGTTATCCATTTCTTTATTTCAAACAATAGTAAATATTACCTTTATTTACTGGTAGGGAGTGACATCAGGGATGGGGAACAGTGTGGAATGTTAGTATTTGGAAGGCTTATCAAACAGTACTATCTTATTGGCAAAAACCTGACACATGTATAAAGCTAAATATCGGCTAAACTGTTGTTTAAAACAAAAATGGCTAAAATACATAAAGGGGACTTTGAGAGCTATTTCAAGATCACCTATTTGTTCTACTTTAAGTCAATGGTTCCCAACAAAGCTGGTTTTCAGGATCTCCGCTCACCAATAGAAGTTGGTCATTCAAAGAATTAGTTATTCTGCCAGACACCTGAAATTCTTCTGTGCTCATGTGAGATTCTGAAATCTTCCACTGTTGGGGGTCCCTGAATACATGGGTTAGTATAAAATATAGTTCTTGCCTGCTAATATATATGCATTTAGAAAAGGATATTGCTAAAGTAATGGTCCAGATGGGACATGAGTTACCCCAAACTCAGATTTCTCTTGCACACGATTAATTTGTGATGTATCAGAATGCAACATATGTCAGGGGCTGGTCTTCTATTTACAGATATGACTTAAGGCAGCACTTGATCACAGTCAGGGCTTTATGACTAAAGATAATCATTTGACACTTCAGGTGGCAAATCAGTCAGTTATGACACTCCTAGTGAAAGTCAGATTTACATCTCTAGATTGCCATATGCTAATGGCTGCACGTCTCCTCACAATATACCTGGACCCAGTCCTAGGCCCATTCACTGTTGCCTAACAGACACAGAGGTGATAGAGGGGTTTTTAATGCATTGTAAAGCCACTCATTTCAGATTTCGCAAGTATCCAGGAAGTTAAACAAGCTGACCAATAAATGGGTACATAAAATGACTGGTGACTTTGGATAGTTCTGATCATGCCAACAATTCAATACAGTGGGTGCAGTTACCATATTTATGGTGTCTTTTTGCTGCTGCCTTTTCTGCCTGTGGAAAAATGTGGTCATGTATTTCTCCCATGGTGAGTCATTGGAAGCCTGTAAAATCAGGAGATGTATTTTTGAAACCAGACATAATCTTTACATGATCTGTTTGCAAAATCTACATATATGCAAAATGAGCATCATGAAAAGACCTGATTGCACATAATGAGCTTAACCTCCTGGCGACATTGCCAATGTTTTAAAAAAATATCTGTGCATGATAAGTTACTAATCACACAATGAATACACCTTTCTTACACATTTTTCTATAGGCCAATAATCACAGACAAAATGTTGTTTACTTTTTAGTAAACAAAATATTCTCTAAACTGCTTTATGGTATGCAGACTGATGAAAATAGCCCTACTGCTGTTTTGCTGCTTTTACTTTCAGAAAAAAGTGACGCAATTGTGGGTAAATCAAATGCACCATATAACAGATCTTAAAAAAATCCAAAAATTCCCATTGATTTAAATGGTAATTGAACCCCTTGAATGCAAGATAGATCTCCAATGCGTTGCTTTGAATGAGAATATTTTTATTTCTCCCCTGTGGTACAGTAGTTATTTCCCAGAATTCCTTAAATTTTCTTTTTGAAATTACGACCCTTAGGAAATAACAGACCATTTGATTGTAGATTTGTGCCAGCCATACTTGTAAACTCTCCAGATCTGCTTCAGTGACTCGGTTTTTCAGATTCAATGTGGAACTAACACCGCTAACAAACCTTGTCTTTAATAATTCCCTATCTGGTGACTAGCTGCTTAGTAGCGCTAGCCGCCAGAATTATTACCTCTTCATGAAGAAATTTGAAGTGATCCTCGGCTGACAGGCAGGACGGAGCCCGGACATCTTGCCCTAGTGACGTCCGCGCTCCTGCTCTGTCAGTCCCAGACAGCTGTAGGAGGCGTTGCTAGGAGCCATTTTAATATAGTAGTGATATGCAGGCATAATGCCGCAGAGTAAAGGGTTAATGGTGATGAAAATGTGGATGTGCACCAATATTTTGTATATTTGCTTTTAGCTACCATGGTGAACATAGGACAACACATTAATACACCCAACTCGTGGCCATGTCCCATTGTACTGATAGCCATAGATGTGCAATACTGAGTCTAAACAACCCTCTCCCCAGTGGGAACTGTCGAGGAAAGCTGCAAATTGCTGTGAAAATTCCCATGGTGGGAAAAATATACTATATTTCCTATGGAAACAGCTTCTAGAAACAGTTGTGCACACTAGCTTAGGAGTAGAAATGCAAGTGACAACTCTGTTGATGCAGTGGGTATGCCTTGTCTACCTTTTCTTCTTGTCTGTGGTTATTGCACATATTTAAGCGCAGGTCTATCATATTAAAAAAGTATGAAAACTAAAAGATTGTGCTCAGTGCATTTTTTTTGGTCCTGGCACACCATATGGCATGTCAACATATACCATTGGGATACAGTTTTACTCAGGAGTAGTGATGAGCGAGCGTGCTCGGCCGATGCTCGGATCGGCTCGAGCATCGCTCTGCTCGGCACATGGCGGTACTCGTCGAGTACCGCCATGTGCTCGCCCGACATGTTCGGGTGGCGGGGATCTGTGCCGGAAGAGGCACAGATCCGAAGAAGCTCCGCTGGACCACCAGGGACTGGAGGTACGGGGGCATTGCGGAGATGAAGGGGGCATTGCGGAGATGAAGGGGGACATTGTGGAAGAGGGGCATAGACTCTATGCCCCTCTTCCACAATGTCCCCCTTCATCTCCGCTATGCCCGTCTTCCACAATGTGCCCCTTCATCTCCGCTATGCCCCTCTTCCACAATGTGCCCCTTCATCTCCGCTATGCCCCTCTTCCACAATGTCCCCCTTCATCTCCTCTATAGAGGAGATGAAGGGGGACATTGTGGAAGAGGGGCATAGCGGAGATGAAGGGGCACATTGTGGAAGAGGGGCATAGCGGAGATGAAGGGGCACATTGTGGAAGAGGGGCATAGCGGAGCTGAAGGGGGACATTGCGGAGCTGAAGGGGGCATTCTGAGATGAAGGGGGCATAGCGGAGATGAAGGGAGCATTGACCAGGCACCCTCCCCTCATCAGAGCAGGGGGTGCCTGGTGTTGCCCCATTCATTCCAATGGGGCTCGGGTGCTCGGCCGAGCACTCGAGCCTCAGGGGGTGCTCGGTCAGAGCACCCGAGCACCCGAGCATCGTGGTGCTCGCTCAACATTACTCAGGAGGTCTTCTAGCTACACAACATGTAGGCATTATAGGATTTTCAGTGATTTTTAGTTGAAAAAATGAAAATGTGAGACAAAAAAAATATTTTTTTCTTTTTGCTATAGCTTAAAATTCTGGCACTTTCATAATGATCCAGCCTTGTGGTGGAAATACAAATTACCAGTCTCTGAAACAGGAAATTTGTGTACTTTTAATAAATATATAGCAAATAGCATTGCACAATTTATTTATTTTTATTTCGTGCCGGAAATACAGAATGGTGTGAAATGGAAGAAAATAAAACTGTACATTTTTTATTTGCCAAGTTTTATAGGAATACTTGCATGAAAGCACACATGTTTTGTGTTTTAGAAAGGCAAGTTAATGCTAAATTTAGAAACATAAGCATTTTCTAGTAAAAAAATAAATAAATAAATAATAATAATAAAAAAAAAAATATATGTATATATGTATATATATATATATATATATATATATATATATATATATATATATACTAGTTGAAGAGCCCGTTACACGGGCCACAGTGCCACTGCCAGCCGGTCGCGGGGCAGTTATGCTCAATAGAGACTGCTTGCGCCGTGACTGATACAGAGCTGGATTCTCCTTTGAAGCTCCCCACTCTGTATCAGCCTAGTCACGGACAGTCTCTACTGCGCATGACTGCGTCGTTACACTCGTTTTAGCGAATTATTATATAGGATATATCCTATATAATAATTTGCTAGGATTTTTGTCACGATACAGTCATGCACAGTAGAGACTGCCTGCGTTCTGCGCATGATTGCATCGCATGAGTGAGGCAACGCAAAACTGCATCGCGTGGAGCAGTGAGGTAGTGGCCTCTTATCCCTTTGAGTGCCAGAGGGGTACGCAATACCCCTCTGGCACTCAAAGGGTTAACATTACCCGGACCTTGGCCCATGTACATGGGCTTTTAAACTAATATATATATATATATATATATATATATATATACACACACAATATCTATTTCCACATAGGTGCCCTCTACTATCAAGGTAGGCTGCTATCAGAACATATCCTCAGTATATGATATATCTAGTACGTACAAATTTCAATCAAATATTCTGAAGCGTCACACATTGATCAGATAAATTACACATTGGATATATTAGTTTAGCAAAATATAAAAGATGATTTATTTAAAACCATCTCCATAACTTTAATAGATCACTTAGCATATCTTCACAAGCGGTACAGCATATGCATTTATTAATGGTGTTTACCAGTGCCTCAATTCTTATGGCGCCAAATATTATGGCCTTACAAAACACCACACTGAGGCTTAGAGGAACACAAATATACCTAAGAGCAGAAAGGAACCAAATAAGTGGAATGTGCACTAAGCCACAAAAAATAAATATAAAAATATATAAAAATAAAAAATCGAAATATTAATTATGCTAAAATGTGTGGAAAAATATACTTTTATGCACATTTTGGCATAATTTATATTTTGATTTTGTATATATATCTATATCTATCTATATATCTATCTCTATATATATATATCTATATATATATCTCCTATATTATAATTCACTAAGGATGTTTGTCAGAAGCCGCCATGCGCAATAGAGACTGCCCGAACACACAGAATGCTGGGAGCATGGAATGCTGGGAGTTCTGTGCTGGGAGCATTCTGTTCTTTTGGCCAGTTTCTACAGTGCATTACTGTGTCGGCAGCAGGATGCAGAGCAGGACCAGCCTCTTAACCCTTTGAGTGCTAGAGTGGTACGCAACGCATTGCTCGCATTGCGTACTCCTCTGGCACTCAAAGGGTTAACATCTCCCGGACCTTGGCCCGGGCTTTTACATATATATATATATATATATATATATATATATATATTCAAGGCTCAAAATTTCCACTCGCCACTAGCCAATGGCGAGTGAAAATTTAGCCCTGGCGAGTAGAAATTCAGCCCTGGTGGGTATGTTATGGCTTGCAGTGGAGAGTAACTTTTCAGGTCTGGCTAGCAGCAAATGACTTCAAATTTTAA
Source organism: Rhinophrynus dorsalis (assembly GCA_037306005.1). Lineage (NCBI taxonomy): Eukaryota > Metazoa > Chordata > Amphibia > Anura > Rhinophrynidae > Rhinophrynus > Rhinophrynus dorsalis. The sequence goes on along the minus strand of CM074723.1, from coordinate 64,031,134 downwards.
GCCCTATATATATATATATATATATATATATATATATACATATTGTTGTGTGTGAAAGCACTCACTCTTCCAGAGTTATTGCCCAGGTGAACAATCCCAGTTAGAGGTAAAATACAGAGGAAATAAGGGCAGCACCCATGGGACTTTTCATAGGGCACATGATTTTATTAAATTATAAGGTCTGGACCAAAAAGTTGACCTTGTAACTTAATAAAATCATTTGCCCTATAAAAAGTCCCATGGGTGCTGCCCTTTATACCCCTCTCTCTCTCTCTCTCTCTCTCTCTCTCTCTCTCTCTCTCTCTCTCTCTCTATATATATATATATATATATATATATATATATATATATATATATATATATACTCCTGGACTGTTGTTTGTCAATCATTTTTATATCCATTCTGGGTTCAATTTATTTTCCGTGTTAGGTGATATTAAGAAACCAATGGTATATTTTGAAAGAGCAGGGTCTGCTGAAAATAACATCAATATGTTCCCAGACAAATACCAAAAACTGTCATTTGACAGTAAACTGCAACAAAAGTGTGAAAAAGTTCCTAATTCTGTTCCTGGTGAGTAAGATGAGGGTACTCCCACTGCTGAGAAATGTTTTAGTCAGTTGTTAATACAGTTCAAACATATCTCCTAGCAGTGGAATTACTAGCAGGAAAAGCATTGTGACACAAACACATAAATAAATATTCTTAATTTTTTTTTTTAGTTGACTGCTTATTTTAAGCAGATACTTACAGGTTACATTGCTGTATTTCAAAATAGCAATAAATAATATGTAAATATGACAACAGGTCCACAAACAAAATCTTCTGATGGAAATGAGGGGTACAAAATGAAAAAGGTAGAAAAGGCAAACAAGATATGTGTAATGCAGAATAAAAAGGAAAAGGTAGTATTTCAAAAACTTCAGTCTGTAAAGCCTAATTAAAATGTGTCTTGCATACTGACTCTTATTCTGTAGTGTGTACTGTCCTGCTGAGAGATAATCACTGTTTCAGCATGGTAAAAATGACCTATCAGTTATGTTTGCATCAGTTTCATTTTAGATGCTGCTTTGTCTAACTTTATGCAATTTTCAGGATTTTAAAGACTGCTAAAATTGACCCCTGGATTAAAAAAATAAATTACTTGACTTTCAACTTACAAGGTGAAGAGATTGGATTTTAATTTGCATCCACCTGATCATGGTTGTTATTTTGTTTTTAATAGTCAAAATTTCATAGTTAACCATTTTAGAGCCAGATGGGTGAGCAACATATTGCTCTACAATGAGTTCCTCTTTCCTTGGCTCACAAAAGGTTAAAATATGCACAATATCTGTATTATCTAATTACACAACACCTACAAAAATGGAAAGAATACATAATCAAAATTAAATAGTCTTTTTTTAGAATATATAAATGTTTTACAGTGGATCAATTCTGGAACAAACTAACTGCAATGAAGGGGGAAGTACAACATTCCCAAATTAATATTAAAGTGGAACTGTCATGTTGTACTTGTAACAAATAACTGAAAGAATTTTCAAATTCACCTGTACTTATGGAAGCCATTTTTTATTTCATACAATAGTTTATAACCTATTTAGATTAATTTGTTTGCCTATTTATGCACCTGAGCCAGCAAGTTGGTATTATAGAACAAAGTGTAATGTTAGTATCTGTCTGGCATATCTGCAGATGTTCATTAAATGACAAACAAATAAAGCTAAATATTTCAGATTCTATTGTTTTAAACACAAAAGCCTAATATGACTATAACTGCTTCTGAAATTCCTTTCAGAATCACCTATTTGTTACAAAATGACAGCTCACTTTAAGTAGATTAGTGTGTAAAATAAAATGAATTATAATTATATATATATATATATATATATATATATATATATATTTCAGTTTGAATCTTGATATCACATATAGCATGGGTGGAAAGCCCAGATTTAGTTTTGCTGGTATTTTTGAAAAAAAAAAAAGTTTCTTTTTCTCTTTTTTTTCTTAGAAATTCCCACGTAAGAGACCACATTCAAATTTCAGCTTTCACTTCTGCCAATGAAATTCCCTTGATAACATGGTGATTTCCAACAATGCTTTCTGCTTCTGCAGAATTACCATTGCAATACTATAACAACCTGGAACTTCGCACATTGCTGTGTTATTTTAGTGCATTGCATGCTACCTGTGCACCCTGAGTCAAGATACTATTGATAGCGATTTATACTAGTAAACAACTTACACTGTGATAACATTAAATTATAAGAAACATCATTCAACACCATAATGATAATGAAATAATGAAAGGGTGATTTTAAAGTGGGGGTTGGCAGTGAATATATATACACCGGAAGGAATGCTAGACAGATTACATGTAGTATGTCTGATTCCAGTATAACTGCATTATTTTTCAATCATTCATCAATCATTATAGCATTTTGTCCTAGCTCTAGTAAATGGTGGCAACTTGCAAATCCCTCTTCTTCCTGCTTAGCTCTGTTACCACCACCATAAGCTTATCCATCTTGTGGTTTTGTTTAATATTTCTGTAAGATATAGCATTAACAACTAATGGTTTGAACAGCAGTATGCAAGACTTGTGGAAAGTCTATCAACTATCAGTCAAAAGTTTTATTTTTTGTTTTTTTGTTTTTTTTTACCTGAATCTGGCATCTTAATATGTAGCCCACCATTGGTTCTTCATACTGATGTCACCTTTTTTGTGTGTGACACTCTCACTGGACGGTGTAGGCTTCCAATGGATTATCATGATAACCAGGAAGTATTTGGAGATGGAGGTACCCAATAAGATATCCCTGTCTAACAAAATTGGCATAATTGGGAACGGAAGAATCTCCTCTTTCCAATAATACACAACATATAAATATTCATGTCTGTATTAATGCCATTATTTATGCAACCACTGATAAGAATACCTACATTATGAGTATCATTAAATAAAGTCAAAGTAAAATGTTCCTCCTATATAAACATACTTGGTATATTTGAAAAGGAGAGTCTCCCCTTTCCAATAATATGCAACATGTGGGTATTCTAGTGGGTATTCTTGAGACCACTGGCAAGGATACCCACATGTTGTGTATCACTGAAGGAAGAAAGGCTCTACATTAACCAATATCTCAGCCTTGCTGAATCAGATTACATTGAGCTTAGTACCATTGGAAAGGGGTGTGTTTGGTGGGATTTGGGTACAAACGGGACTGCTATTTCAGCCTTCCCTCCTCCTATATTCACCAGTACCCCAAATGGAAATAGAGTGTCTCTCTTTCCTTGCATGGTACTCATGAGGGTTTGCAAAATGAGTTAGATTATTTAGCTAAACACTTTTCTTTGCTTTTCATTTTAAAACAAGTTGAGTATTTTGGTTATATTTTTGGTCATATTAGGCATATTTACAAACAATGATTTTTATTGTACAGAAAATGAAGGCAAACACTAGTATCAAGTAGAATAAAATTGAATATTTATTAAGCTAATACAATTGGTTAAACAGTTACAAAAAATAATTGCGGAATCCCATCAATCAAACCCTCTAACTCCATGGATATTTGGGAGGTCTCCAACAAGACTCCTCCACCATCCAAGAAGATAAATTAGTATCAATAGCAAATGTTTCAGAATTCTAAATGTACAGGTAACTTAAGACCAAATAATTCGGGTAAAATGTTGAGTAACCATATTAGGAAACTGTTAATGTCTTTCAATTGTCCACTGTTAGCCACAGAACCTGCCACTCCAGTCTTGCTCCACAAACCACTAGTAGTCACAGAACAAGGCACCCACTGCAAGTCACCCCAAATGTGTTTCCTTGTACACTGGTAGTCACAGATCTAGACATCACTGCCTGACATCTCAGCCTCGTTCCCCTGTCCACTGGTAGTCACAGAACCTCACATAAAATTTTTCAAACCCCAGTCATGTTCCACTGTCCACTGGTAGACAAAGTACCACACATACACTGCCTGACACACCAGCCTTGTTCCATTGTAACTCTGGTAGTTACTGAACAACACATACACAGTATGACACCCTAGGCCTGCTGCATTGTCCTCTGATAGTGACAGACCTGACACCACAGCCACAGACTTCTTTCAACATTACTTATATTTCTTTTGTGGAACCCCATTTTATCTCTTCAGAGAGTCATGGGGTTCCACAGAAAATTGTCTGTGAAACACTAAACAACACTATTAATAAAATAGATACTTGTATAAAGTAACCTGGTGTAAAATAGCCAAGTCCTCCAGACACTTTATTTGTGTCCAGAAATAAAACCCTTCACTTCACCAACCAACTACTCTAAGGGGTAGACTTGAGTACAAACATGAAGAAGTTTAGTGTTACATGAAACTGATTGGACTTACTAATTTAGCCCTACCCCGTTGAGTTGTCTTTTGGTGGATGCAGATCCACAGGGAGTGAAGGGTTTTGTTATTGGCCAGGAATTTAGTGTCAGAAGCACTTGGCTATCCACAACATTTTTATTTCTTTTTTTACATGCAAGTCTCTTTTATTTCATATTGTTATGGATTGCTTTTGCATGGGTACTGTATGCACATTTTCCTTATGGAAATGCACCATTACGAGTTTCAATATTAGCACCATTACATGCCCCAAGCTGGCACTTCAGTTCATACCTAGCAATGTCCCTGGAATTCTTTTGTAGTGATCAGTACGATTTTCTGCCCAGATTAGCATAAGTGAGGGTTTATTATTTGGAGGTGTTAGTGATCCATTAATGATAGACAAACTAATTTCTTATGCAATGGAGTGTAGAAAAATAATTTAAAAATTGAATTAGTTTAGATTCTAACTCCACTTTCCTTATGCACCATTGGTATGTCCACATACTGTAAGATAATTGAGGCTTTGTCAGTTCTGTAACCTAGCAACAGATAGCTATGTTAGGCTTTTCAATTGCTCCTAGTTGACAAGCGGGGAGTATTTTTTGTGTTTATCATGTTTGCTAATGATGGGCTTGTTTCCAAAGGCTTGTCTTAATCTTAATTAGAGTTTATCTGCAAAGGGCTCAGTGACATTGTACAGGCGCTGATTTATTTAAAATAATGAAAAGTGCAAGTGAAAATTTTGGCTGTGCAGAGAAATTTTTAAGATCACTGACTCTTGTAAGAGCCACATAAATTCGCAATATGTAATCAAGTTTGAACTGTGATTTCATCCCTTATTATCAAAACTTGCCATATACTTCACTGTAGTTTTGACAGCAATTATGAGCAACATATCTAAGCTTCCTGCTAGGAACCAGATCTGTTTGCTTAAGAATCTTGATTATAAACACAGCAGAGAATGCCAAGTCCAAAAAATAAAGTAACACTAAGCGCTGTATTCATCAAACTAAAGAAGTGCAATTCTGGAGCAAACCAAATGAAAAATGGAGAGGAGGTTATTCCCATTGATTTGAATGAAGGGGGTTAAATGTTCCATTTACATCAACGGAAATGTGTGAGATTTTCATTTCAATACTATAGTGAAATTTTTTAACTCTAGAATTGCACTTCTTTAGTTTGATGGCCAAGGCCAAAGTCTTATTTTTAATTTATTCACTTATTTTTATGGCTTGTATACTATCAGGTTCTTTGGGAGTTGTAATACAATCAAGTTGTTGTTGAAAATTTGTGGAAGCTAAGGACTGTATATTAAAAATTAAAAGTGCAGCATTTCAAGAGCAAAGCAAATCCATCGTGGGGGGACACATAATAATAATAATCTTTATTTATATAGCACCAACTTATTCCGCAGCACTTTACAATAGGGGATAGACATACAGACATATTAAATAGTACAAATAATATGTGGAGAACAGAAGGATCAGAGGGCCCTGCTTGTGAGAGCTTACAGTGTAGAGGAAGGTGAGTTGGACACAGATGGTGTAAGTGCTATTGGGTGTAAGTGCCTCCTGCCACATGAGCTGCCAGTCAGTGGGTGGGAGAGAGAAGTGCTAGTGAGTGTAGTGTTCCAGGCAATGGTTGGTTCTTGGTGATAATATTTATGGAGGTAGTTGATAGGCTTCCCTGAAGAGGTGAGTTTTCAGGGAGCGTCTGAATATCTGAAGGCTAGGGGAGAGTCTGATGGGGCGGGGGAGGGAATTCCAGAGCTCGGGTGCAGCACGGGAGAAGTCTTGTAGGCGGGAGTGGGAGGATGTAATGAGAGATGTGGAGAGGAGAAGGTCCTGTGCAGAATGAAGATGGCGAGTGGGAGTGTATTTGGAAATGAGAGATGAGATATAGATGAGATTACCATCGATTAGAATTTGTCTTTTAACATCATGAATGCTACAATGGTTACCAAATCAATAATTTCAACTACAATTAACAGTTGCTGTATTGTATCTGCTCATCAGTATGATGTTTTGGTAGTCATCCAGTACAAAAAATAAAGGTTATTTTCTATAGGCCAAATTCTAAAAGATGCCCCATTGATTAAATTGGGCTTTTAACTAGGGATGGGCAAAAAGTCAGAGAAATTTCATGCAGGACTTTTTTTGGAAAGTTTTCACCCATAGACAATACAGAAAATGTTTTCCTTTTCTCCACTGCCAATAAATTTCCCTCCAGAACTTTGCCATTTTCACCTGTTTTTCTATGACTGCAACATTTCCCTCCAAAATATTACCTCTTTTGAGGGCTGAAGTAGAGAAATACATATCTGAAAGTAAAAGTTGAGAGTCTACATCAACATATGAATTGAAAAATTTGTTAGCAGGCTGTGATGTTGTGCCTTACTTCCGGAAAGACTCTGCACTACAGTCTGTCAATCATCTTCTACTCCCCTCCCCACATTGCGTCTCAGTCCAGCCTCCTCCGATGATGGAGGATTTCTCCTTGTAAGCTGGAGCTCTCTCATTGGCCAGAGAGCGCACAAGCTTACAAGCAGAAATCCTCCTTCATTGGAGGAGGCTGGATCGAGACACTACATGGGGAGGGGAACAGAGGAAGATTGACAGACTGTGGTGCAGAGCTGTACCTTTTGCCATCTTTGCTTGTCCACGGACAGACTTTCCAATTGTTTTCTCAACCAGTTTATAGAAAGGCACATTGCTCCTTTTCAGTGGTGGAGGACTGAGCCTTTGCCTTTCAGCTAACTTTCTAGCCATGTCACCATCTCTCTCACTCTCAAGTTCATCTGTATCTGAAGAAAAGTAGAATGCTGGAGGGATATATTCTAGATCAAAATCATCATCATCAGTGATTAGGTCATCCTAAGCACTGTTTCCCACTTCTTTCCCAATACTTCTATATGCCTCTAGGCCTTTAGTGGTCTTAAACTATTTATTTTTCCTTTTATCCTTTGAGGAATTTTCACAACGTTTGCTACTATTTTCAGGACAGGTGTTTTTGTGCTTGTTTGTCTCACTGTCTGATATAGCAGTTGGTTGGGCTGCTACACCATCTTCCATTATGCCATCAACACTAGAATGTGACTCATTGTTGTCCAGTGTTTTAGATGGTTTATTAATAGTACTTGGTGGTGGTGATGGTAGAACTTTTGGTGGTACTTTGACAAACTTCATCCTTCCAGTTAGAACTTTCAGGAAGTAATCATGCTGTAATTCACTTCCAGTCAATGTCAACTGCTATCACATTTGAAAAAAACAACTCACAGTAGTGTCCTTGTTTTGCTCATCATGAGAAAGCACTTTAACATATAGGTTCATTAAAAAAAGTTTACTGCTACTTTAACCCTTTGAGTGCCATAGGGGAATCCAATACATGGTGAAGCAATGACTTGGATACCCCTCTGGAACCCAAAAGGTTAATGGGTTAAACGTCCAATATAAATAAATTGGGAATATTGTGTACCACTTTGACTTTATACCTAAAACACTATCAGTAGAATTCCTATCTCCATTGTTTGGGTTTCCCACCTTTCAAAGCCATCAGAAATACTTAATTAATTGTCCATTATTTCCCTAAACCAAACCATCGTCCAAATGTTGCAGTTTAGCTCTAGAATATCATCTGTCCTTATCTCTTCCAGCAGATTCCTGTAATAAGTTGTTTTAAAACTATAATCTATTTGAGGAGAAAAATGAAGTGAGGTTGAAAAGGCAGTTATCTTGTATGATAAACACAGCAATATTACTTATCAAAATGGATACACTTTTCACTTGTGTGGTGAATACAGCATCTATATACTAAGTACACAAAAAAATGTAAAGCATAAAACGTGGGATGCTGTTCCTTCCACAACAGATATGAATTTTTACCTGTGTCTGGAACTATAGATAACACTGCATAACTGATTTTTTATTCTGTCTAAACAAGTTAAACATTAATTTCTTTGTACAGCTCATTAATACAGACACAATCTGTTTTCTGAATGAAAAGTCCTGTAATTTGTAGTTATGGGATACGACAACAATAATTAATAATTACGGATTTTGTACTTAAATTTTTTCCTAATTTTTACACAGTTTTTTTCTTTAAAGGGATAGTACTAGAAAAAATAAATAGAGCTCAGATTTACCTGTATAGTTTTTTAACCATGTAGAGTGGTATAGAAATTGTATTGAATTGCAGTTCAACAGCAATTCGGTTATAAACAATCCCCCCTCCCACCCCATTTACCACAGTTATGCCGCCTCCCCTCAGATGGGGAATCCGGTCCTGGGACCAGATATCCCACAGCGAGGGACAATCTTCATCCACAGAGTATAAGACAAACCTTGCCCCTTTTGATAAAGGAAGGTAGGATTTTCCTTATGCTCACGTAAGATTGCCCCTCGCTGCGGCTCCATCCAGATGTTCATGAGAGGCAGCTTTACACCAGTAAAAAGGGGCAGGTGGGGGATCCTTTATAATTGATATACCATTTATATACCACTCTACATGCTTAAAAAAACTATACTGAGGAATCAGTGCTCCTTTTATTTTCTTGTATTACAGTCCCTTTAAACATCTGGTGATTTAACCTGTTTAAAGTTAGAGATGTTTCCAAATCATTGCTCCATTTGTCATATGAACAAAAAAGTGGAGCAATTCTGGGACAAATTCATTGTATCATAGGAGCAAATAAATATCTACTTTATTGTGGTTTAACCTCTTGAATGCTAGAGAGGTCTCCAACGCCTTGCTTTGTAACACATTGGACACCTCTCTAGCAGAGAAAGGCTTAACCCTTTGAGTGCCAGAGAGGTCTCCACTGCACTGCGTTGTAATGCATTGGAGACCTCTCTGGCACTCAAAGGGTTAAAAGCACCAATCTATAGAAGTTATTAGGTTTTTTTGTCTCCTATGGTGCATTTGGCTTGCATTAGAATTGCCTCCCTTCGTCTTTGTACATATGGCCCATAATGTGTAGTAATGGGTTAATATATAAAATCATTGCTAATTAGAGACAGGATGTGAAATGCACTTTTTATTTATACATCTTACTTACTAGTAATACATGGTGGTGATCTGCTACAATGATGACAGTCACAGCATTGGTCATATATAAGACGGTGTGGTGTAACTTTGGTCCTGAAAGGCTATTAGGCCTGCTTTTGATTAAAAGAGCAGTAAACTTTTTTATGAAAACATTTAGGTTGTAGTGCTTTTCCTGCTGAGTAAAACAAGGTCACTCCCAGCGCTGTCAATTGTTTTATTCAATATTTATAACAGTTCAAGTAATCAGGAAGTAAATTTACTGTTTGTTTATTTTCTGGAAGTTCTGGCAGGAAATGACTCAGCAGTTTCTACCACATCCTGTGGAGAATTGTAAGTCACTGACTTTCCTCTCCAATATAATGTAACATAATTACTAATTGGAATTTGACCACTAGAGGGCACTGCTAATGAAAACAAAACACAGGTTTAAACTGTAATACTGCTGGAAATATGTATCTCTCAGCAGTGGGAGTACCCTTATTTTACTGAATGATAAAAGCCCTACAATATATATTTTTTCATAAAAACGTTTACTGCTCCTTTAAGTGTACAGTCAGTCAATTGATATGTTGTTTTGATTAACACAGATAGGGTGAGATAAACTAATACAAAATAATTGACTCCATTGAGATAAATCAGTTATTCTATTATATAAAGCTTCTTTCTCATTACTTAAAAAAATTTAAGATTACATTTTATGGCTTTTACATAAAATAAATAATTTTTACAGATGCCAGCTGTAACTACTGATCTCTAAAAGTATATCAACTTTAATGTTAGTGTTTTGTGTTCCTTTAAATTGGGCCTACAGGCCAGTGATTCACAGCTCCAGTCCTCACAGCACACCAGAGGTTTTCTAGATATCCCACCTTGTTTACAGGTGGGTAATCATTTGTTCAGTCATTGTGATAGCTCTGCCTGTGCTTAATTATAGGGGATATCCTAAAACCTTTGAGTGCCAGATGAGTATTGAAAGCATTGTAGAGCATTGAGTTGGATGCTCCTCTGATTTGCAAGGGTTAACCTGATCTGTTGGTGTGACCTGAGGACCAGAGCTGAGAATCACTGGTCTATAGGCCGGATTTAAAGGAACACAGACTTCTAAGATAAAATTGATATACATTTAGATATCGTATAGTTACAGGTAGTCTGCCCTATTCAGGTACCATTTGTTTAATTTCTTTGTATGTTTGCAATGAAAGATAACCTAATTTCTTGAGATTATTAGTTACTGCTTCAGAACATTAACAGCAAATACTATTCTAGTGCTTCTGAGACACCTATCAATATTGTTCTGTTAATGGAAGACACGGAGTCCAGGAATAGGCAACAGTGTATGTTCCCATTAAGAATATGGGTAGATTTTAGGCATGACAAAACAAATAGATAATTGTTACAGTATAAAATAAAGGGTATTCAAACTCTTTAGGATTGCATTGAGTTGTGTTGCATATCCCTTTGGTCCTATGGGTTAAGAAAATATAACTCCAATTCATTTTAGGTGGTAATTTTCCTCTAATAATATAGCATTCTACAGTTTTCAGTGGGAAAATTGGTCCTTATAAATTATACTACCTAATTTCCCCCCAAAACTATTAAAACATAGCACTTATCAGAAGGATTTTGTACTTGGTTTGGGAATGTTCAGTGCTTTTTTGTGCATGTTAGACTGATGTGAACTGCATTGATTTTAATGGACGAGTTTTACTTTGCAAGTAACCATTGTACCCATTCGCACTAGGGGGGTTATGCACTAATGAGTGATAAAGAGGTGATAAAGTGGAGATGATTTCTCCATTGATATCACTTTTGTAGTTCCTATGATATTCTATGGAACCAATGCACTATGAATTCTCCAACTTTGGATACCTTAGTGCATTGGCTCTATAGAATAAAATAGGAACTGGAGAAGTCAACTCCACGTTATCATCCCTTTAGCACACCTTAATGTATAACCCCCCCAGGTCTCGATTTGTCAGCACCATTTTAACAACTGCAAAATGGGCAGCAGCCTATGACCCTCTACATGCAAAATTATTTAAACACCTTTGGTTCTCCCTTTCCATGAAGATTTAAGATAGACAAAGCACTGTGCTTTTCTGGAGCAAAACACCTGCACCCTAAGGAACAAACAAAACCCTCAAATTTTAAAGTTTTAAATGGGTATGGAATGCTAGAAAAGACAGGTCACCAATGCATTGCAAAGTAGTGGATGCAAGATCTCTCTTCTCTGTCATGCAGTTACTTAAACATCCTGTTTAAATCAGCAGGACTTGTTATTGATCTCTTGTGCAATGTCTTAGCACATCAGCCTCAGTATTATGTGAAGGTGGATGTGAAAACTCAGCATTGTGTAAAGCCAGGTATGAAAACACAAGCTATGTGTAAGTGTTTAATATTGACTGTACCTAGGTCTGGGACATCTTCAGTGCATTGTGCTGATCTCTGTAGCATTAAAGGGATAGTAATACTTTATTATTACTATTCCCCATATTGTAGGTATTTGTAAAATAATTTAATAGCCCCCGGGTTCATCTCTCAAACCTTTATGGTTTGAGAGATAACCAAAGGCAAAGTTCCCCCCTCCCTTCCCCTTTCCTGAAGTCAGCGTTGTACTGACTGCAGGGGAAGTCTGTCGTACGATAGGCTTGTGGCTCTGCAGCTGAGCTGAGATCCAGTTAGTGACAACAAATTATTTCACTGAAACGGTCTTCTACATGTGCTTGGTTTGCAAGCACATGTAGAAGACCGTTTCAGTGAAATAATTCTTTGTCACTAACGCGATCGCAGCTCTGCTGCAGAGCCGCATGATGAAAGTCAGACTGGATATCCCTGCAGTCAGCACAACGCTGACTTCAGGGAAGGGGGAGGGAGGGGGGAACTTTGCCTTTGGTTATCTCTCAAACCATAAAGGTTTGAGAGATGAACCTGGGGGCTATTACATTATTTTGGAAATACCTACAATATGGGGGATAGTAATAATAAAGTATTACTATCCATTTAAAGATATTGAGGGTCCGAGTATACTTTATTAAGTGCACTGGGCACAGCAAAAGTTTTAAATTGCCGGCTCAATTATACTTTTTTTAAATCAAGATTTTTCGTTATTGAACATGTGACAGATGATGAACAATGAGAGCAGTACGATAGGCATTATATACAACATGAACATTATGTTAGTTATGAACATCAGAAATGCCAGTCACAAACGTGTACAAAGGGCAGTCTAATATCCCATTGTAGCACAGAAAGTGCATCATTTTTGATTGTTGAAGATATAACCAGTATAGTATGACCAAGTTGCAATATGCTTGGAACGTCTCTTATTACCATTTTTCTGGTTACCTTTTTTATTTTATAACATTTTTGCATCCAACAAGTTAATTTGGTAAATAACTGACTGAAGAGTGATTCTTCCATCATAAAATTACATTTTTACTTGTGTTTCTAGGAGGACAACTGTGGTGTACAACTACCAAGTCTATCGCTGAAGGGGAAGAGTTAATTGCCTTTGTTGTGGATTTTGACTCAAGGCTACAAACTGCCACTCAGATGACTCTTACAGAGGGAATGTATCCTGCACGCTTGTTGGACTCGATACAGTTACTTCCCCAGCAAGCTGCTATGGCTTCTATTTTGCCTACAGCCATTGTCAACAGTAAGTGTCATATAAAATATTAGATATTTAATTATTATTATTTTATACCCTTTCTAAAAAAACTAAAAGAAACTAAAGAATGCTGTTTTTGAAATGAGAAATGTCAAACACAGTGAGGCTAATGTATTAACCTTTTGAGTGCCAGAGGGGAATGCAACGTATTGCTTTCCAATGCGCTGTGTGCCCCTCTGGAACTCAAAGGTTTGAAGGGGAAGTAACGCCTCCTATTAATTACCTTCTCCATTTATCTTAATATGGGCAGAACATAATGATACAAATAAGAATGGCTTCACACACTTCCACTAGATGTTCAATACAGTCAGGAGTTTAAAGGGATAGTAATACTTCGTTTTATCTGTATTTTATTTTGTAGGCATTAAAAAAACATGAAGAACGATATAAGTCTTATTTCTCAAACCTTTATGGTTTGAGAGATATTCACAAGCAAAGTTTCCCCTCCCGCCCCTTTTACCTAGTGTAAGCCATCTCTTCTCACATGTGGAATTCAGTCCATAGACCAGACAGATAACAGAAGGGGACAATCTTCTTCCTATGAGAACAATGAAAGCCCTTCCCCCCTTGACAAGTTTTTCAGGTTTTTCCCTTATCTTAATTGAAGATTGTCCCTCTCTGCAATCTACCTGGGCACCTCCCTTCTGATCTGGCTGAACAGTGTTACATCAGTAAAAGGAGCGGGAGGGGGATACTTTGTCATTGAATTACTCCTAAACTACAACTCTCTGACAGAATCGAAATAACATTCTCCATGGCCCAAATACTACGATGATTAATTAGGGCTGATTTATGAAACATTACTATCCCTTTAAAATCAACAGCTTTATTGGTTGTTTAAAATGCATACCTTCACAGTTCTAACAAGATTGCTAATGGAGAGACTTGTGTTGTAAAAGGTATATGCAGTCAGATGCGATGTGATGACGTCTCAAACAGATCCACGTGTTTTGAGTTGAAATTGCTTACTCATGATTAAGCATTTTCAATGTTATTAGCAAATAAAGATATTTAACAACTAAAATTGTAACCAAATGCAGACCCTTGAATGACAGAGGGGTCTCAAATGGATTGTGAAGCAGTGTGTTGGAGACCTGTCTTATACTCAGTGGTTTAAAAGCTCCATTATACTCAAGGGGGATCTTTAGTTGTCCCACACTTTTGTTCCAGAGAAATGCCTCTTGTTTTGTGAATATGACACTAAGGGCCATATTTACAATGGAAAAGTGGAGGAGTTATGATGCAAACCATTTGAACTATAGGGGAAAATGAAATATTTCCATTGATGTAAAATGGGGATTTTAACTCCTTACATGCAATGTGCTGGAGACCTCTCTGGCATTCAAGGGGTTAAAATTCCCATTTAAATCAATGAGATTTTGTAATTTTTAGTAATCCCATAAACTGCAAATGATTTTCCCCAAAACTTCTCCTTTTTCTTTTGAACATACTGTCAATGTTTTGTCCAAGATTTTAATCTGTACTGGTTAGAAGTGGAAGCAACTCTGTAGAACAACTGTTGTGATTTTGAAAGAACTTTCAGAAATCACCTATGTGATGTTTGAGTCATATTTTATTTAAAGAGATAGTATTGTTAAAATTTCACAAAAAATAATATTATAGACATTATAAACATGATTAAGAAGAGCTATGTCCCATCTCTCAAACGTTTATAGTTTGAGAGATCAAAGCACATAAAGTTCCGGTTTCCCAGAAGTCTGCCATCTAGCTGAGAAAAACAGAATCCGGTCCCGGGACCGTCCTGCGGCTCTTCAGCAGAGCCAAAATAGCGCGATGTAGAAAGAACTACTTAATTGGAACGGTCTACAACATGTGCTGGTTTGCAAACGCACGTAGACCATTCCAATTAAGTATTTCATTCTAAATAGCAATATCTCGGCTCTGCTGAAGAGCCGCAGGATGGTCCTGGGACCGGATTCTGTTTTTCTTAGCTAGGTGGCAGACTTCTGGGAAACCGGAACTTTACATGCTTTGATCTCTCAAACTATAAAAGTTTGAGAGATGAGACAGCTCTTTCTATTCATGTTTAAAATGTCTGCAATATTATTTTTTGTGAAATTATAGCAATACTATCCCTTTAAAACAATACATTATAAGATGCTGTAATGCGTTGGATACCTCTCTGGCACTCAAAGGGTTAACTTTGCCTGTAAATCAGACAGCACTGGCAGGCATGCCAGTCAGAAATTAACATTTTACACTTCTTTTCCCCTCCCCAACCTGATGTCCAGTACTAGCTCATTTGAAGTACAAATAACAGAGTAGGCAACTGCTTAGAGCTTGACATTTTTAGAGGTGCTTCTGCTGTGCTGGCCACACCCACATTCTGAATTTTGGGTGTGGTCAGAGCAATCTCAATATCCCTGTACCATTTTAGATCTCCATGGGGTTGATGCCTTTTTTGGCTTTGCTTGTTACAGGCAAAGGGTATTTTCTGTACTAGGAAATAGTGGATGGGGACTGGGGATGGTGCTATTTGAGGAACAGGGGTGTAGTCATGGGTGGGGCATGGTCATGGGTGGAGCTAAGCACACCTAGAGTGCCTTGCCTAGGGTCGCCTGAGATATAAATCCATTCCTGCTCGTTTGCAGAATTATATTTACATAAAACTAAATATCTATAAACTAATAAACTAGAGTTGTAAAAACAAACAAATGGCTAACATTGATGTAGGTGATTTTTAAAACTCATCACATTATTCTGGATAACACGGTTTTCTTGTTTTGTTCCGTAGAAGATATATTTCCCTGCAAATCATGTGGTATTTGGTATCGGAGCGAGCGCAACTTGCAAGCACACCTCATGTATTACTGCAGTGGACGACAAAGAGACAGCTCTCAGCTACCTGAAGAAAATGAAGACACTGCCCACCAGATATCCAGTATTTGCCCTTATCCACAGTGCACTAAAACCTTTTCTAATGCAAGAGCTTTAGAGATGCATCTAAATTCTCATAGCGGTAAGTAAGTAATGGAAATACATAGAAAGATAGAATTTGACTACAAATAAGAACCAGGTGGCCCATCTAGTCTGCCCATTTCCCTATACAGTTAGCACAGACATTTTATTTTTGAGATGACTATATACATCCCAAGAGTGATTAAATTAATTTACTGTGTTAGCCTCGACCAGTTCTGCTGGAAAGCTATTCCACTTACCACACCAGAACTGTTTCTAGGCAATATAACACACAGTGCAACATTGATTAAAATGCCACCCACCTCCACCTCCCAGCCTTGAAATGCCCTCACCTTAGTAGTCACCAGGAAGGATTTACCAAAACATCAGAGGTGTCTGTATCCTCCACTGCTGGGAGAAATTGGGGGTTAGTTATCAAGTAGCCACACCTTTTTTGACAAACATGCCGGGATAAATGCTATTTTGAAGGATTTTCCCTTCAAAATAGGATCTGAACTGAGCCTAATTGTATATATAATTATAAACATCCAGTATAGTCATAAGTTAAACGTTATTTAGAATCAGTAAGCAGTGCATCAGGTAACAGTGCCATCTGGTGTCCAGATATGTCACCTGCAGTTCTCCTGGTGTCCAGACAATTATTCTATGCATTCTATGGGAGAGGTCTGTCAGTGAGGCTAAGGAAAGAAGGTGCAATTTTGGGAATAAATGAAAATTCCCATTAATTAAAGAAGTTATTTTAACCCCTTGAATGATACACATTGCTTCATCTGGCAGGGTTGGCTCTAGGTTTTTCAGGGGCCTAACTGAAACATTCACAACGGGTCCCCTTTACTTTTGCACCAATATTTCTAATAAGACCTTGCCATCTGATTTTGTTTACATGTGGCAGGGGTACTGTATAAGTGCTGTGGGACCCTCTGACCAAGTGGGGACCCTAAGAAGCTGCTTATTCTGCTTATATTGTAGCACAACCACTGTCATTTGGGACAAGCATTCAGGTGGTTGAAAGCCCAGTTGAAATCAATGGGGATATTTATTTTACTGTTTATTTATTCTCTACAGTCTAATATGTTACAGAGTCACTTTTTATTGGTGCCTGTGGACAGCATTGGTGCATGACAATTTCTGAGTGCAGCAGTACCATTGATTTACTCAGTCAGGAAAACACTACTAAATCTATATCTGTAATACGAAGTTATACTTGATGCAAGAACTGGAAAACACTAGACAGTATAGACCTATATAATACATGTTTTAACTTGTGCAAGCAGTGGTGTGCAGCATGAGGCCCTCTAGTTGTTCAGAAATACTTTTCTCATCATACCCAGCCAGATGTTTGCTTAAACCATTTAACCATGAGAGAAAAAAAAGCAAAAACATTTCCATTGACTGTAATGGGACTTTTAAAGCGGAACTTTCATCCGCTATAAAGTCTCCCTGCTATAATTAAGCAGGTAGTGACTAGCTTCAGAATATATATTGACCTTTGAAAAGTAGACCGTTCCAAAGAAATCAGTCATTGTAGGAGACTGACGACTGAGTTAGCGCAGTCTACACGCCTGTGCCGTCAGTCTTTTCCAGTAACTATACTGTGCACTGCAGTGCTACTCAATGGAGACCGAGACTGACAGTACAGGCGCACAGACAAGATGTCTGCACTGTAGCCTGGGTTCTGGTCTCCTACAATGGTTGATTTCTTTAGAACGGCGCTACTTTTCAAAGGTATAATATATATTCTAAAGCTATTCGCTACCTGCTTAATTATTGCAGGGCGACTTTATAGCAGATGAAAGTTCCGCTTTAACCCATTGAATGCTATAGAAGTCCCTAGCGCATTGCTTTGCAAGAGACCTCTATAGCACTCAAGAATCCAATTTATAGACAGCTATGCCTTTGTAGTAAAGCAGAACTTTCACCTTCATAATATTGACCCCCAATCCTTTACTAATGTAGCAATAAGTAAAGCCATACTGTTATTATGATGAAAAAGTCTGCGTTATTAAAGAAAATAAACTTCTTCTGTAGGCATCCAGGGCACAGAGCTTACAAGAGAAGCTCTGTGCACCTGCATCTTCAGCAACTTCCGTTACCTTAAGGTAACTAACGAGCGTCACCACCAATCCGGGCAGAGCACGGAACACACAGCACAGACTCCGAGGTCCCTTACCTCTAAGATGTTTGCACTGGTGTTTGCTGGATGCTTACAGAAGAAGATGCTTTACTTAATAACGTGGACGTTTTCATCATAATAACAGTATGGCTTTACATATCACTACATTAAGAAAGGATTGGGGCAATATTAACAAGGTGATAGTTCTGCTTTAAGATGATCTTCATTGGAAGATGATCTTCTTTGGACAGCAGTGAGGTATATCTATTTATAATAATTTATGTCTAAGTCTGTCCCTAGGTCACACCTCCTGGGTATCCTTTTGAATGGTCGCACGCAGACGAGCGTACAACCATTTAACTCTTTCACCATGTCGTCTGAATAAAAATAGAGATGTGACAATCTCACAGTGCATGACAGAACAAGATTGTCACATTGCCTAGTCATTGGGCGTGTTTAATAGACCCGCAAATACTAAGGTGAGGAAAAATATACAGTGTGTTTAGAGCAACGCAGAACTTTTGATCATTTTATGATGATCTGGCAATGTTGTTGAAGTTATAACTGCTTGCATCTCAACACCAATTCACTCATAAGTATGAGAGTTAATGATATGATCATCATGAAATGATATAAAGTTCTGCGTTCCTCTAAACACACTGTATATTTTTCCTCACCTTAGTATTTGCGGGTCTATTAAACACGCCCAATGACTAGGCGACGTGACAATCTTGCTCTGTCATGCACTGTGAGATTGTCACATCTCTATTTTTATGCAGACGACATGGTGAAAGAGTTAAATGGTCATATGCTTTTCTGCGTGCGACCATTCAGAAGTGAACCCACCTCCTGAATGGCTAATAAGAGTCAGTAGTCTTTATCAGATTGTACACTGAAACAGTTTACGTTAGACTGCAAGATACTAAAAGCAATTATAAAACATTATGCAAATATATCATTGACATTTGTATGATGGATGTCTGTTTAGGTCAGGCCTTATGTTAATCAAATTTAGAGCCAATAATTCCTAGGGTTATCTTCCTCTTTAAATCACTGTTCGTTTTTTGCATTTTTATTTATTACCTGTTGTTCATTTGGTTTATTATAGCTGTGTTCCAGTCTGTCAATTATCTTTTCTCCTATAACCCTCTTAGTGTCAAATGGGTGTACAACGCATTGCTCTGTAATGCACTGCACAACTCACTAGAAGACAAATGATTAAACTATCATATAATAAAGTATTCGATCATATGTCTAATTTCTTGTTCACTGTTTCCCTATGATTACCCTAAGCATTTTTTAATTTCCTTACAGTATTAGTTTTACCACCTTTACCACCTCGACTGCATACCTCCCAAGTGTCCCTCTTTTAGACCCAAATCCCTCTGTCCCTCTTTCCCACCCTGATGTCCCTCTTTTTAGGAGATCAGACTGTGTGATGTATATATAAGTGTATCACCTTGTTCTACAGCAATAAAACTCACATTCTTGTTTGTTTAAACATCAGTATATTGTATTTATACATTAGTCTGTGTAAATAAAACACTTTATTGATCTAAATCATGTATTAGGTTACACACGGAGGTATCAATAGGTCGTGAAATAGCATAAAAATTCTTGGTAATGCTCCGCCCACTGGCAACGCCCCCAGAAACACCTCTAAAACACAATTGTCCCTATTTGTCAGTTTGAACTGTTGGGAGGTATGCGACTGGGAAGCTATTTCACATAACCACTACTATTTTCTTAAATTGGTGTTTCCCTGCAGTTCTCCCAAACTTTCACTTTCCAGCTTTTCAAAACATAACCTTTTGTTCTTGCATTTCTTTGCTCTGAAACAGGCTTCTCTCTGTAATATGTCAAAGCCCCAAGTGTACATGAATGTTTTAATCATATCCCAACAACCCCCCCATCACTTCTCTGAAAAAAATTCAGATTAGGGTTTTTATGTCTTTCCTGATAAAGCTCCAGATGTGTTGGGGAATTTAAAGTCTTCAGGAAAACAATTATTTTGCTCAGACAGAAGCTGCAGGTTGTATTATAGTGACAGTCAACCTATTTCTTGATGTTACTCATTATGCAAAGTGGAATTGCTTATACTTTTCTATTATGTGAAAGGAGATCCCTGAATCTCCCACTGTTTATGTCTACTATATTGTGCAGAATAATTTCCTGCCCTAAGTGATGCAATTCCCCATAGACCTGCAATATCAGGCTTGACAGCCAAACTCAGGGGGCCTATGGAGAACGCACACACATACCAAATTTTGTAGCCAAGAGCTACAGACTTCAGGTTTGGTTACAGCCAAGGGTCTCTGGGAGAGAGCAGAGTTAAAACAAGAAAGGAGGAATTGGTAGTGGAGAAAATATATTTAGTGCATCTAGCTGTCTGAGAAGGGTTCAAATGAACGGTCATAGTTGTGAAGGAAACTGGTATTGTATTCATCCATGACCAGGGATTAGAAGAACACACTTGCCAAAATTGGAGGAATGGACAGGGCAGTGTTGTTACACTGGACATGGATGAAAGTCCAGTGTTCAGGGAGGGCTGTGAGATTAATTGACTTAACCCTTTGAGTGCCAGAGGGGTATGCAACGCATTGTTTTTGCAATACATTGCGTACCCCTCTGGCACTTGAAGGGTTAAAGTTATGAGTGAAGCATGGAGAAGAAGCAGGGGTAGTGTACAAAACATTACAAGATGGTGATCATATAGTGGAAAAAAGGAGATATTAAAATCAGAAATGGCACACAGCGAGTCTAAGAAGTGACCGTCCTTTTGAGTACTAACGGTTGTGCATTGGTACTAGCTGAAAACAGTTGTTAAACAGACAATGAGAATAGCCCATGAGACAGAGGGATCATCAGCATGACATTGAAGTCTCCCAGAATAAGGGGGGGCGATGAGAGCAAAAAGGACATCCAGGATTCCACATTAGAAAGGTGTACTTGTGCGGTTAGGTGGGTGGATGGATGACTGCAACTTTAAAAGACATTGATACTTTCATTCTGGTATAGGGAACTTTCAGAATGCAACACCAAGCTGTTAGTGCATTACAGAGCTTAATTAGCAAATTAAACTGCACTGAAATTTTCACTTTGTCTTTTTAAGAATAAAAGTGCCAATATATCCTAAACTGTATCTGCTGATCTTTTTGCTAACAGGCTTAAATTAAAGATGACAGGTCCACTTAAACCTTTGAGCGCCAAGGAGATATCAAACACAATGCAATGCAATGCATTGGATATCTCTCTGGCACTCAAAGGGTTAAAGGGAAATAAAGCATTCATGCAAATTATATTATTCCCTTGAGGACCAAAAAGATGTTCAACACGAGGGGGGCTATGCACTAAGGGGTGATAAAGAGGTGATGAAATGGAGATGATTTCTCCAGTTCCTATGTTATTCTATAGCACAAATGCACTTAGATCTCCAAAGATGGAGAAATCTTAGTGCGTAGTCTCTATAGAATAACATAGAAACTAGAGAAGTGATATCACTGGAGAAGTCATCTCCACTTTATCTCCACTTTATCACGCCTTAGTGCATCTTCCCCATTATTTTGCAATGTGTTGCATGCCTCCCCAGTCTTAAAGAGGTTAATAATATACAATACAAACTTAAATAAATTTAAAATGAAACAGGACAATTGCTTAACGTATTTTGTGTTACATTTCATTCTTTTAGACTTGGTAAATGTTTCAGTGTGATTTATATGTCTGTTTCTATATATGTATTTCAGGTGTTAAAGTTGAAGAGTTCCTTCCTCCTGGGGCCAGCTTGAAATGTACAGTTTGTAACTACACTGCAGAATCCGTGATTAACTTTCACAAACACCTGTTCTCTCATCTTACTCAAGCTGCCTTTAGATGCAATCAGTGCCATTTTGGCTTTCAAACTCAAAGGGAACTCCTACAGCACCAGGAACTTCATGTCCCTGGAAGTAAACTGCAGCGGGAAGCTGACACAGAGCACTCTCCCAGTGGCAATGAAGCAAACGCACAACAGACGCCAGAACTGTTGAATAAAAATGAAGTTCTTCAAAGCCAAAAGACTGCTCAGAATAAAGATGCAAGCTCTGACAGTGAGCTGGATAAGTGTGAAAAGAAACCACATATTTTCCTCTCCAACCAGAGGCCAGAGGCAACAAATAAAAATGTATTTTCTTATACTAAAATCAAGTCTGAGCCATCTAGCCCCAGGCTAGCTTCATCCCCTGTACAACCCACTATTGGGCCTTCCTTTTCAATGGGACCCTTCCTTTCTCAGTTTGCTTTTCCTCATGATATAACAGTGGTCCCCCAGGCCTCAGAAATACTTGCAAAAATGTCTGAACTGGTACATAGGCGGCTAAGACATGGCAGCAATAGTTACCCCCCTGTAATTTATAGCCCTCTGATGCCAAAAGGGGCTACTTGCTTTGAGTGCAATATTACCTTCAACAACCTGGACAATTATTTGGTCCATAAAAAACACTACTGCAGCAGCCGATGGCAACATATAACAAAGTCATCTGATTTCTCTAATGTTGTGGAAAAGATTCCAGAAGCTGTGAGTCCAACAAATTCTCAGAACTCAGTAAATATTCTTAACACTTCTCTTCATTCTTCTGACACTGACAATCAGCTTCTTCAAACATCCTGCATTAACTCGGGTACAGTTTTAGACTTGTTAGGATCAAATGTAAAGTCACGAGAGAAGGAATTTGCATCTGAAGTGAAAAAGATGACTAATGTTAGCGCAAATGATGATAAGATAAATGGGAAACCTACAGAGGTTAAAAATTCCACCACGCCCCAGCTAGAATCAGACACTAGTGATCCAAACAAAACAACATGTGAAGCCTGTAATATTACATTTAGCAGGCATGAAACATTTATGGTCCATAAACAGTATTACTGTGCAACACGTCATGATCCTCCACTAAAGAGATCTGCTTCAAACAAAGTGCCTGCCATGCAGAGAACTATGCGTACCAGAAAGAGACGAAAGATGTATGAGATGTGTCTTCCTGAGCAAGATCAGAGGCCACAACTAGTACAACAACATTTTCTTCAAGTTGCTAATCTAGGCAACCCATGTACATCTGCACAAGAGTCAGCAGAGGGGTTAGGAGAATGTTATCACCCCAGGTGCGATATCTTTCCAGGAGTTGTTCCAAAGCATTTGGAAACATCCCTTTCAATTACTAAATGTGTTCCAGTTGTGAAATGTGACACTTCACATTCTGCTATTTCCTCTCTGGAGATAGATGCACCAATAGACCTAAGCAAAAAATGTTTAACACAATCAGACAGAATATCCATGTCACCGAAACGACTTCTGGACTATCATGAATGCACAGTGTGTAAAATAGGTTTCAATAAAGTTGAAAACTACTTAGCCCACAAGCAAAATTTCTGTCCTGTTACAGCAAATCAGCGCAGTGATATAGGGCAAATAGAGAATAAAGTGTTTCAGAACCCAGAAAGTGAGAGAAGCAGCCCTGAAGTCAATTTTGATAGGAATGTCATAAAGTGTGAAAAGAACAGAAACTCAAAACAGTCTTCACCTAATGGAAATTTGTTTTCTACTCACTTAGCGACTCTTCAAGGTCTTAAAGTCTTTAGTGAAGCAGCCCAGCTTATCGCTACGAAAGAAGAAAACAAAAATGCATTTTTTTCACAATGTCTTTACCCTGGAGCAATAAAAAAAATGAAAGGAGCAGATCAGCTCTCTCCGTATTATGGAATCAAGCCAAGTGATTACATTTCTGGTTCTCTTGTTATTCACAATGCGGATTTAGATCAAAGCACAAATGTAGAAAGTGAATCTCCCAAAAGCCAGATACCTTCAAATGGATGTTCTTTGCTAAAGAAAGAGTCACTTCCTCTACTGCCAAAAAACAGGGGCATGGTAATAGTTAATGGTGGACTAAAACAAGAGGAGAGACCAGCAGTGAATTCACAGCAAGAAAACATTTCCCAGAATCCTCAGCAAGAAGATGGATGCAAATCCCCATCTTGGGGTTCTGACAAACCTTTAACAGCCAATGAAAATCTTTCTCCATCAACTCCTTCTACTGAGGATCAGCTGTCAAACATAACAAAAAATATAAATGGCTCAAACGCAGCTGCTACCAGTGGGAAGTACTGCCGTCTGTGTGATATCCAGTTTAATAATCTTTCAAACTTTATTACTCACAAAAAGTTTTACTGCTCATCACATGCGGCGGAACATGTCAAATAAACAATTATGTGAGATTTTGGTACCACATGAAGTCTATTGTTTCATGCAGTCAGATTTAAGATGCTGCTTAAATTACATCTGGACAATCAGGATATACATTTGTTTTAAATGACTTGAAGATTTAAGGTGTTATTCCATAACAGTTATGCGTAAAAGTGTATTATTGGTGCCATTTTTCAAGATATTTATTTTACCAGCAGTGTTCATACATTTGTGCCCAGCACTGACTCCTGTGTCGGAGCAATAAACAAGGGGATATATGACCGGGTTTGCTTGCCAGCACAGCAATCATTTTTGGGCTCAACTGTAACTGTGGTTATGTTATTTTTTATTTAAAGAACTTTATATTAAAGTCATTTGTAATGTTATTGTATAGTTATTGTGTAGCACACATGGTTTGCACCTGTATAGTAGATTTTAAATAATATAGACACAACATTACAGAAAACAAACATTTTAGGAATAGCTTCAAAAGCACTTGTGTATGCAAAATTTCTTTTCTTTTATGCTGTTGCAGAAAAAGTAGATGTATGTGCTAAAATATACAAAGCAGATCAATATTTTGCTAATTTACTGTCAAAACAGCCATAAAAGGTCTACTAACCCTTGGGTAATTCAGATGTCTTTACCATCGAAGGGTTAAAAATATTCCAAATCATATGACATATATTTTAGCACCTACAAAATGTTAGTCATTAGGCTTTGCATTTGTATGTAGCAGTCTGTTCCCGTCCACTTTCTCAATCTGAAAACTGTATGTTAAATGAAGATGGAAATTTTTTCTTGTATAGTATCTGTATTTTCCTTTGCTGATGCATCTTTGTCTGGATTTTTAAAATTTTGCTGTTAAATGCAATACTTTATAATGAATGAACAAAATTACCGGAAGCAGTATTGTAAGTTATGAACTGAAATCAGCCAGTTTTATCTTTTAAGAAACACAATTAAAAATCTAAACCCTAACCACGATGCTGCAAGTATGAATTTAATTCATATGTATTATATATTTACAGTAAATATAAGTGGAGCAATACTGCGACTGGTGATCACAGAGATAATGTTCTACTTCTGATAGAAATAATTTCTCAACAAATGTTGTTACTATGCATGTATATGGATGGAATAAAATTCCGGATCATTGGAGAAGTTTTACGTTGTTGTTTTTTTTTTTTTATAATCACTTTTGGCGTGTATTGAGGATTTCATTTCAGTTGATGAATGAATTAAGAATTTAATGTACAAATTTCTCAAACCAGTTATAACACTTAACAACGTCAATATAATTTAGACCTTTATTTAAAGATATTTACATTTAAATAATACATACAGGCAGATAAAAAAAATCATTTGTTTCTTACAATTCTACTGTTAGTGGCATAATTTGTAAAATTCAGTTTTAACTCTTTAAAGACCAGAGGGGTGGGAAACTTGTTGCTTCAAAATGCATTGCTCACCCCTCTGTTTCCTAAAGGGTTAATATTGTCAATAAAAGTAATACTGAAAATCAGTTATATTCTGAATTGTAGGGAGATATTGTTGAATAGACTTCTGTAGAAATATATTTATAAAAAATAGAAATTATTATTATTATTAATACTAATAGAATCAATCACTTAATCATACATCTAAATTTATTCACACAATTTAAATATTGATACAAAAAAAATAGTACATGAAAATAATTATTTTTCCATTATTATTTAGATTATTGGCAATATTTCCTGAAATATGAGCTAAAACACATCCCTAAATATTGTATAATATACTATTTTAAGTAATACATACTGACATCAATATTGAGTCTAAAAAGGATGTTAAAAGAGGCAAAAACTGTGTAATAAATTGAATTAAAAAACACAAATGAAGGAACATTCCTTTTTAGTGTAAATATTGTTAATTATTTTTATAGAAATATAAGTGAGACTAGTGTGATAAATCCAGCACTGCATGGAATATATAATATATTCAATGTTTGCACTTATATATTTTAAAAGCTACATTCCAGTGGATGGATAAAAAAAGCAAGTGGGGATATTATGTTTGTCTTCACACAGGTGCCTCCTAATACAATAGTCTGCTGCTCCCCTTAGTGGGCAGGTTTGTCCCTTCAACCCCTTAAAGGGATAGTAATACTTCGTTTTAACTTTATTTTATTTTGTAGGCATTAAAAAAACATGAAGAATGATATAAGTCTTATCTCTTAAACCTTTATGGTTTATGAGATATTCACAAGCAAAGTTCCCCTCCCCGCCCCTTTTACCCAGTGTAAGCCATCTCTTCTCAGATGTGAGTCTGGTTGTATGACCAGACAGATAACAGAAGGGGACAATTTTCTTTGTATGAAAACAATGAAATCCCTTTTCAGCTTTTTCCCTTATCTTAATTGAAGATTGTCCCTCTCTGCAGTCTACCTGGGCACCTCCCTTCTGATCTGGTTGAACAGGGGGGGATACTTTGTTTGTGAATATCTCTTAAACCATAAAGGTTTCAGAGATAAGACTTATATCATTCTTCATGTTTTTTTAATGCCTACAAAATAAAATAAAGTTAAAATGAAGTATTACTATCCCTTTAAGGACCATCCGTGCATGGACTGTGCGGTCACTTAAGGACCAGGGACCTTTTTTTTTTCACTATCCAATTCCGGACTCCCCGAATGGCGTGTAGCCGCACGGGGAGCCCGGAATTCCATGACGGTCCTGGACGTCATGGGTCCTTAAGGGGTTAAGACAAAGAACAAGAACAAGTCTTACAAAACAAACAGAAATTATACAGTATGCATGTATATATATGTGTCATGGATGACCAAGTTCAGACCTCAAGGGCCACCAACAGGCTGGGATGTAAGAATTTCCCTGATTAAGTACAGGTGAGTTAATCAGTGGCTCATTCATTTTGATTGATACAGCTGTGCTCAAACAGGGAAGTCCTTACATCCTGTACTGTTGGTGGCCCTTGAGGACAGAACTTGGACACTACTGGCATAAGTGAAAAAATAAATTTCTCCCACTCATTTGTTTATCAGGCTGGTAAGTACTCAGTGGATACAGGCTGGAGGACTTCAGGGGGAACAGCCCTCCCCTGTTCTTGTACCATGGAAAACAGAGTTCAGATGTTGATATGATCTTAGGTAAAATGACGATTAAACTATGAGTACCAGAGGGGTATATAACATAATATAAAGCAATGCATTGAGTACCCCTCTGGTACACAAATGGTTAATAAAAGTATTTGCTCAGTAAAAACCAATACTTTTATAGGTCTTTATGACCTTTTAATCAGGGTGCCAGGTACAAAATAATAGAATCTAACATCCTGATGAAAAGCTCCCGAAGACTAGGAGTGAGTGAAAACCAAAACTGGTGAATAACAGCACTTCCAGCTTGGTGAATAATTTCCCACGAAAAGTGCAATTTTTCTGCTTTTTTCACCTAGCTCATTGCATTGAAATAAATGGGAAAGTTTAATTTACACACAACACATGGCATATGTTATTTTATTTCCCATAGGCAAAGTATAAAAGGGGTCTGAGGGTGTCTGTGTTGGTGGAGTGTGGGGAAACAATCAGTTGAAGAGCAAATTTATTTGGGGGGTTGTTGACTGGTATTGGGCGTACAGTGAAATAAATACATACAATTGAAATAAAAAATTGGTATGTAATATGACAGAGACCCCCTGACATAAGCAACGACTGGGGCAGGCTGATACTTGACAGGATAGAGTATTTTGTAGAGGATGATTTGTAGGACTTAGACTTATTAGAGGAACAAGCCCTGAGGAAATATTGATTTGTTGTGAGACTTAGACTTGTGTTAGGCCCAAGCTCTGAGGAAACATTGATTTGTAAGACTTAGACTTTTTTGGCACAAGTCCTGTGTAAAAATTGATTTGTTAATGTCATAACCCCTGAGGAATCAGAGATAATTTTTATCACTCAGGCTTGTTAACAAGCCCTGAGGAAACACAGCAGAGATCATTTTATCTATCAAACTTGTTAACATCACAAGTCGTGAAGAATTACATCAGAGATCATTTTTTTCACTCAGGCTTGTTAGTGTCACAAGCCCTGAGGAATCAGAGATCATTTTTATCAATTTGGTTTCTTAGCGTCACAAGCCCTGAAGACTCAGTGATTTATAGGACTTAGAAACAAGGCGCCAACATTTATTTTTTTAGGCCTCTGGTTTGTTTTCAAAGAGCAAGTACTGAGAAAAAAATACACCCTACTGGTCTAGTGCCTTTAGGTCATGTTATGGTGTCTAGTGGCAAATACCCTGATGTCAATGCAGCATTTGCAACTGCTGTTCTTGCTGCTGCTGAGTTGTTTAAGCAGCAGGATGATTATGCAGCTCCAAGGGAATGGGATCACCAACAGCAGTGATATGGGTGATGATGATCATGGTCCCACCTGCCACTGCTAGCTCAAGTGATGCACCTGAGGCAGTAGCAGCACCACAACTAACCCCCACCACTTCAGGTATATGTGGAGAAAAGAAGATGGCCAATACTGCTTCTCCATCTGCCCCTCCTCAAAAATCGTGGGTGTGTTGTTAGATTATACATTTTTCACTTGAGAGCAGAAACTGTGCTTCTCATCAGCAACTTCCATGTGCACAGTGGGTGGTAAATAAGGGAAGGACTGGGAAGAATGGACACATCTGCACTCACATCAAACACCTGGCATAACTGTAACCAAACACCATGAAGCTTAGGGTCCCCAGTATGAAATCATCCCACCACAAACCATGTACTGCTGTTATTATGACCCTTGTCCACTCCCCGCTAAGGACACTTGACAGTTTGCAGTTAAATAATAATGATGAACCCTTCCTGCCACCAGCTTAGTGTATTCTGTGGGATGGAATCTCCTCAGATGCCCCTTGATGCCTTGCATATGATTATCCTCCACCACACTGCCATATATGGTCAGGGAACCACTCAGTGTGCAATTGGTGGACATGAACTGCCACATCTACTGAATGCCTATCAGGTGGTAGGAGAGATAAAGATGAATGAGGTGGATCACCAGAAGGTGTAGTTACTTGATTTTCCCATACCCAGCATGAAGGTGATGGAGAGCAAGGTGTTTTGCTTGCCATCAAACTTTCAGTCTCTGGCTGGGTTTCTCTGTTTTTCCTCCTCTTTGATTTATGCCATTGGGGAGAGTACGGAAGAACAGCAACAATGGTGCCTGAATTCTTTGGAGGGTGTTTGGGTTTAACATGTTTCACATAAATGTCATGGTGTCTGTGTTTAATATGTATTATCAGGGTTGTTATGCCAAGGTGCATTCCTTCTTTTCCGCCTTTCACTGATTTATCACGAATTGTGCACAGTGCTGTCATTGATGGCAGCACTCTGCCTGTCCCAAGAGAATAATAGTCTCACACCCAGGACTTCAAAGGGTTAGGAGAAAGGTGGAGAAGAATGACCTGTTTCTTCTTCTCCTTCTCATTCCCCTTCACTGACTGAGGCAGAGGATGATGTTGCTGCTATTGCTGTTACTGCCTCAGATTCAGCACTGTACCTAGGACCAGGAGTATTGTTGCTTGCCCATGGTGGTCTGTGGCACAATAACCTGTTCCTCATCATCCTGTTGCCCTTGCAACTCAGAAGCAAGAATTACAGAAGCAGCAGCAGCACATTCCACAAATTCCAAATCTCACTGCTGGTGGTGGTGATGTCTCCCATTCCTTCTCAGTTTGGGCTAAAACGGCCATTGATATCTCTTCCACCCCAGCTTCTTCACCACGATCATCACCACCAGATCCTCCTGTATTACAGACATCTCACCAGTTGGAGGAGGTGATGAGAAATGTCAGAGGGTCCCCTACTGTCACATTTGGCATCTCTTGTTGAGCTGAAGAAGGTAGCCAATCTGTGCTCATGGTGGTGTTGGTATTATTGCTTCCATGAAAAAATTCGGGATCATGTTCCATTTGAACAATGCTGTGGGGGTAAGGGGACTCCCAGGGTCAGTGGAATGTTATGAGCTCCCTTGACCGCTAGTCTGGCCACTCTACATTACTTCCCCTACCACTCAGCATCAATAGGATAATATACTGTGATAATGCTAGTCCCACCAGCTGCTTCAACATCACTATTACTACTAACATCAACCACATCAATTTCAGTCCCTTAGTTTTCCTCCTCACTCATAGTATGATCCTGTCACGGTTTCGTAAGAACACTCAGACAGTTAGGCAAGGTTAAAGGCTTTATTGAAAATAAAGAACAATCACCCCACTCAGGTCCAGGTGAGGTCTGTACCAAGATGAGGAATATGACAGTAGCAATAATAAGAGATATATGTATATAGACTTTGCAGGTTTGATCCATGGACAGGTTCAGGAACAAGAATATCCTCAACAGCCCCACACCGCCAATAGGTGACACAAAGCGATGGGTAACTGCAGGGCAATCCCCTAGCAGACTAGGGATATCGGAGGCAGCACAGGCAGTGTTCAGGTAGATACCTGACCCTAGAATTCTAGGGTTAACGGAGGCAACACAGACTGGACACTGACAGCGATCTAACCCTAGTACGCTAGGGTTAATGGAGGCAACACGGATAGGACTCTGGCAGTGACTTGACCCTAGAACGCTAGGGTTAACGGAGGTAACACAGACTGGACACTGACAGCAATCTGAACCAATACGCAAGGGTAAAAGGAGGCAACACGGACAGGACTCTGGCAGTGACTTGACCCTAGAATGCTAGGGTTAATGGTGACAACACGGACAGGACTCTGGCAGTGACTTGACCCTAGAACGCTAGGGTTAACAGAGGCAACACAGACTTGACTTTGGCAGAGACTTGACCCTAGCACGCTAGGGATAACAGAGGCAACATAGACCAGACACTGGCAGTATTCTGACCCTAGAACACTAGGGTAAACGTAGGCAACACGGGCAGGAGTCTGGCTCAGACTGGACCCTAGTACGCTAGGGTTACTGGAGGCAACACAGACACTGGCGAGTGACCGGGCTCCCACAAGCCCCAGTAGACTACTGGGGCGGGTAGGCCTAACAGGCGCAGAGCGGTATAGAGAGTGGGAGTGACCAGTGTGTTTGTAACGTAACCGATTAGTAGCCAGTGTTGCCCTAATCAGTACACACGGAGATAGTCTGCCAGTCCCGTTGGCAACGGAACCAAATGCTCAGCCAGGTCAGCACACATGGAATAGTCAGCCAGTCCAGATAGTACAACCAGACACTAGCCCAGCCAGGTCGGCACACACAGAGTAGCCAGCCAGTCCTTAGTCAGTAACAGAATCGGATACTCAGCCAAGCCAGGTCGGTACACACAGAGTGAGTCAGCCAGTCCAAAGTCAGCAACGGAATTGGATCACAGAAGCGTCAGGAATATAACGTAGTCAGGTGAGCCGGGTCATACACGGAAACAGGAACAAGTAATACGAAACGCTAGTTACGGGTACACCACGAAAGGGCACTGGTAGAATGACAGGAGGGAGTATATAAAGGCAAACCCTAGGAGGAGTCACCAACACAGAGCCAATAAGAATAGGGCCAGGGTAAACCCAGAGGTAACAATGTCACTCAGTCACTGAAATCACGGGCACCGTGATAGATCCCTCCTCTTTTACTCCTAACACTCTGAGCCTGTAGCTGCTGGATGTTCTTAGTAGTAGTAGTAGTAATAATAATAGTAGTAGTAGTAGTAGCTGGACTGCTTAGGGTCCTCTGATGTCATGCTTACCATCATCTCCTCCTTACCCCCCTCCTGAGAACCACAAGACACACTGGCAGGTGCAACACTGCCAGTAGGCATAGGTAGCTGACCTGTCCTGCACATACTACTACCCTCCTCTTCATCTGCCCTTGACACAAATTTCCCCAAGATCCCTAATTGTGATGTAGGGGGATTGGAATCATTGGGTCTGGAGAATCAGGGCATCCAGACACTATAATGTTGTTTGTGTTCACTTCCTCCTGTCCAGACTCACTAGATGTATAATGGTCCTTCCAGCACCTCCTTTTATTAATATTCCAGTTGCTCATAGTGATAGCAGTCACCATGAGTCTCTCATGCCTCGATTTTGCTATATAATTCACAGCACAACAGCATAGCACCCCCCTCTCTCTCTGTAGCTGCTTGTTTTGTGTTTCACTTCCTGGAAAACATTGCGTTTTTATAGTGAAAAGGGGAAAAAACATATGTAAAGGGATGAAAAGTTTTTGGATGAAAAAGGTGAAAATTTTAATTGATATCTTTAAAACGTATTTTCCAGCAAAAAAAAGTGGATAATCATGTGGTTTTCGCAATTTGTTTTGCGGGAACATGATGGGACATTTCACCCATCCCTATACTGCACTCACATCAAACACATGGCACAACTGTAACCAAACACAATGACTATTAAGTTCCCCAATATGAAACCATTCCACCAGAAACCAAGTACTTCTTCTGTCACTATGCCCCCTGTCTACTCCCTGCTAAGAAATGTGACAGCTTGCAGTTTTATTTGTAATGATGAACGCTCCCTGCCGCTAGGGGTGGCCAAATCTCTTGAAAACCACATTGTTGTCAGCGTTTTTCATGGGAAAAATCCATTTTAAAACCTGCAATTAAAATCTTCACATTTTTTGCCCATTGGCCAAAATTGTTCGCCATTTTTTCGATGACTAGAAAGTTTCCGCCCATTGATATATGTGGTTTTCTCCTTTTTGCTATAAAAACATGAAATATTCGAGGAAGTGAAACACAATTGAAGCAGCAACAGAGAGTGAGGTAGATGTGCTGTGCTGTTCTGCTGTGATCTTGAAGCAGAATTGAGGTAGGAGTGGCTCATGACTACTATCACTATGAGCAGGTTTAAAAATAATAGAAGGAGGAACTGGAAGGACCATTATGTATCCACTGAGTCTGAGTCTATGGAGGAAGTGAGCACTACAGAAGCAATGCTGGCCAGTTTCCCTAAATCACCCCTAGGGTTTTTGGGGAAATTAATGTCAAGGGAGGAACAAAAGGGTAGTAGCTAGAGCTGCCTATACCTGCTGCCAGGCATGCTGCTCCTGATGTAAGATGTGCTGTGCCTGCCATCAGAAGTGCTGCCCCCACTGCCATTGCCACCACCAGTGCTGTGCCTGCTGTCAGTACTGCCTCTGCTGCCACCACTGCCTCTGCTGCCACCAGTGCTGTGCCGGCTATCAGACGTGCTGCCCCTGCTGCCAGTGCCACCACCAGTGCTGTGCCTGCTGTCAGTACTGCCCCTGCTGACACCAGTGCTGTGTAGGCTGTCAGACATTCTGCCCCTGCTGCCAGTGCCACCACCAGTGCAGTGACTGCTGCCAGTACTGCTCTGCTGCCACCAGTGCTGTGCCTCCTGTCAAATGTGGTGCCCCTGCTGCCACTAGTGCTGTACCTGCTGCCAGTGCTGAACCTGTTGCTACCAGTGCTGGAACTGCTGCCAGTGTGTTTTGTAAGACTCAAGAGGGGGCAAAGAAGAATATGATACCCAGTGTGACAGCAGGGAATCTGCCATCCCCATGCAGTACCACCAGTGCTAGTACTACTACAACTAAGGTCCAGTAGCTTGTTAGCGTTAGGAGTGAAGGAGGGAGTAATCAATATCCTCATATTAATAGTGACTGTGAGGAGGAAGACTCGGGGCTAAAATTGATGTGGTTGGTGTTAGTAGTAGTAAAAGTGATGGTGAAGCAGCCGGTGGGACTAGTGATAGGAGAGTGGTAGGGGAAGCAATTGAGAGCATCCAGACTAGTGGTCAGTGGAGCCCATAACATTCCCCTGACCCTGGGAGTCACCTTCCCTCCACAGCATTGTCCATGTGGAAAATGATCCTGAAGAAGGCAGAATTGACAACACTGCAATAATACCACCACCACCAGGAGCTGCCTGTGCTTGCCACTACTGCTGCCAGTCTGCCTTCTTCACATCACCAATAAATGGCAAGTGTGACATTAGGGGACCCTTTGTCATATTGCCCATCACTTCCTCCAACCAGGAGTGAGCATTTGGAATTTGAGGAATTTGCAACTGCTCTAATTCTTGCTGCTGCTGAGTTGCAACTGCAGCAGGATGCTGAGGAGCAGGCGAGTGTACCACAGACCACCGTGGACACAGTGGGAATAGGGTCAACAAGTGATGTGGGACTAGGACAGGTTCCACTTGCCAGCAGCAGCAATAATCCTCATCCTAGTTGCAGTGCTGATTCTTAGGCAGTAGCAGCAACAGCAGCAACATCATCCGCTGCCACATACAGTGAAGGGGATGTGGAGGACCTTTTCCCTATACCTGTCCCCTGAAGTCATGGGTCTGGGACTATTTTTCTGTTGGGGCAGGCACAGTGCAGTTATCACCAATGGCACTGTGAACAATTTGTGACAAGTCAGTGAGAAGGAGAAAGGAGGGAAAGCGCCTTGGCACAACTGCACTGATAACAGACACCATGACATTTATGTCAAACATGTTAAAGCCAAACACCCACCAGAGAAATCGAGCTCCACTGTGGCTGTACCCCCTGACTCTCCAGAAATGCAACAAGAGGTGAGGCAAAGATCAAAGAGGAGGAAGAATAGAGCAACCCAAGCAGAGACTGGAAGTTCCATGATGAATGAAATAATTAGCTCACCATCCCCTTTTAGGGTAACTACATCTTCTGCCAATCCACCTCATTCTTCATTAATTCCTCCACCAAATGATAGCCACTATATTGATGTCAGGATGTGGCAGTTCGTCTCTACCCATTTCACATTGTGTGGTTCACTGACTACACATGCCAGTGTGGTGGAGGAGAATCACAATCAGTGCATCAAACGGCATCTGAGGAGATTCCATCCCGCATATGCTAAAATGGTGACAGGGAGAGTTCATCATTACTACTAAACTGTCAGCAAGATATCATGTGTCCTTAGCGGGGTCTGACAAGGGGTATAGTGACAACAGCAGTACTTGGTTTCAGCTGTCATGGTGTTTGGATACAATTGTGCCCCCAGATGTTATTTACCACACATACACACTGTGCACATTGCAGTTGCTGATGAGAGCCACAGTTCCTGTTCTCAAGGGAAAAAATTATATTCTAATAACAACACATCCATGATTTTGGAGGAGGGGCAGGTATTGAAGAATTAATACTGGCCAACTTCTTCATTAATACTGGCCAACTTCTTCTTTTCTCCACATAGACTGTGGGCTACTTATTGTGCTGATACTACCTCAGGCACATCACTGGAGCTAGTTGTGGCAATTGGAACCTTCATCATTCACCACCCATGTTACTGCTATTGTTGATCCCATTTCCTTTCAGCTGCCTAATCATCCTGCTGCTTAAACAACTCAGCAGCAGCAGTAGGAACAGCAGTTGCAAATTCCATAATTATGGACTCAGGGGGACATTTGACAATGGCCAGTGGCCACTGGCCAACATTACGTGCTGGCACTAGGCCTTTAGGGCATTTTTATTTTTTTCTCAGGGCTTGTGTTTACAAAAAATAATAAATAAAACAATAAAAATACAAACACACAAAAAATAATAATAAAAAAAATGTTGGGGGTTTGTTTCTAACAAGCCTAAGTCTTACAAATCAATGTTTCTTCAGTGCTTGGTCCTCTAATAAGTTTAAGTCCTACAAAGGCCTCTAACAACAAATCTAACAAATCATCCTCTACAAAATACTCTATCAAGTCAAGCTCCAGTCCACCCCAGTGGCAGCTTATGTCAGGGGGTTCCTGTCGCTATCACTTTATATACAAAAGTCTTATTTTATTTTATTTATTTATTTTTATTAACTGTTCTCCCAAATACCAGTCAAGAAACCCCTCAAAACAAAGTCCCTGTTCAATTGATTCATTTCCCAGACTCCATCCACTAACATAGGCACCCTCCTCAGATCCCTTTTCTACCATGTAATTTTTATTTAGGATTTATTTTTATCAACTGCCCCCCAATCCCAGTAAACAACCCCCCCAAAATCGTCCCCTGTTCAACTGATTCTTTCCCCACATCCCACCAACAAAGACACTCTCATGCCCCTTTTATGCTATGCCTTTGGGAAATAAAATAATATTTGTTATATGTTGTGCGTAACTTCAATGTTCCCATTGATTTAAATGGAATGAACTAGGTGAAAAAAGCTTGAAAAAGCGGAAAATCTGCACTTTTCGCAGGAAATTTTTCCCCATGCAGAAAGTGCCATTTCAGTTTGAGGGGGACATTTTTGGCCATCCCTATTGGGGACCCTAAGCATCATGGTGTTTGGTTACAGTTATGCCAGGTGTTTGATGTGACTGCAGATGTGCCCATTGTTCCCAGTACTTCCCTTATTTACATACTCTGTGCACATTGCAGTTGCTTGATGAGAGGCACAGTTCCTGCTCTTGAGGGAAAAATGTATATTCTTACAACACACCAGTGATTTTGGTGGAGGGGCAGATGGAGAAGCATTATTGGCCAACTTTTTTTTTCTGCATATACCTGAAGTGGTGAAGACTAGTTGTGGTGCTGCTACTGACTCAGGTGCATCACTGGAGCTAGTAGTAGCAAGTGGAACCTTAAGCATCCATCACCCATGTTACTGCTGTTGTTGATCCCATTCCCTTTGAGCTGCCTATTACCCTGCTGTTTAAACAACTCAGCACCAGCAAGAACAGCAGTTCTACACCGGGGCATTTGACAATGGACAGTGGCTACTGGCCAACACAACCTGCAGGCACTAGGCCAACAGGGCTTGTTCTTTGAAAAGAAAAACAGGATTTGGAATCGGTTTATTCTTCAGAAGAAGAAGGTGAAGTAGTTGATGAGTCAAAAGTGGATACTTGTTTACCAATATTTCTTTTTCTTCTGTGTCCCTCCAAGGCATACCCAAGCCTTTTTATTGTATTTATGTTCTCTTACAGCTTGGACAAATGAGCAACTGAGAAGACTGAATGAGAACTGACTACTTATAAGCCAATTGGTCCTACTAACTGGATGTTGTGGAGTAAACCCATTTTCATTGCCATGGGAAGACACAGAAAAAAAAGAAATATAATTAAGCAAATTTCCCCCTTTTGCTAAAATCACACATTATCTATCAAAACATTGTGCTGAATGTGAACACTTCAACTGGAAAAAGCTCAGAATACTCCAGGTAAAAAATACCAAATATATATAGTTTTATAAACATGGATGGTCTGCTCAGACCCCTTATTACCTGGAGAGCAAAATGGTATTTTCAACTTGACGAACTAAAATGCTGAATAATTATATCAAAATATATATTTCTATAAATTAGATATCCCACTGCATTAAATGAGGGGTCACGTTCTACCCCAGCCGGGTGTGCACAAATATTTTCACAAGTCAGCAGGCTTGTAAAGGCCATTCTACTTGTATGTAATAGCAGAAAGGCTATTTGCAGTGCTATTTTGTGCTATGTTTTATGTATGCTGATGATGCTCTGTACCATTAGTGATGTGTGATGAAGTGTTCCTGGAAAATGTTTTGAAGTGCTGCCAAGTACAGTGAGATTGATCAAACTTGTGGTGGGGAACATTACCTCTTTCTTAAAGGTACAAACCAGCTTTTGAGCCCCAAAACAAAAATATTCTCCCAGGAACATAACGATGTAGCCCTGGTGCCAATGGGCCCTCTTGGGAGATGGGCTCTGTCACAACTGCACCCACTGCACCACCTATATTTTTGCCCTGATCAAACAACAACAGCATACTCCATGCTACTCTCATACCCACCATGGATTACAGAGTTCTAAGCATTGCTCCTGCCTACCACCCATTGCTTCTGCCCAGCAGAAGTAGTGATTTGGGATGTACCTGCAATGAGCATCCTGTGACCCTTCAGCTGCTGTTGGATTACAATACCAGTATTGTCTGGTTGAGGATGATGGTAGTTGTACTATAATGCACACTTACATACACTATTTAGTACACATAGTTCTATAGAGTGTACATCCCTCTGGTAGCTGAGGGACTAATAAGATCCCACTCTGTAGAACTCTGTGGAAGTGGCAGGTGGTCCTTCAGCTGTTATTGGAGTACACTTCCCATTATCCTCAGCCCAGTGTTGTATGTTGAGTATGATGGCAATTATAGCCCAGTAGCAGCTAGATGCCCAAAGATTGCCTGTTGCTGGTACAGGA
The DNA here is from genome assembly GCA_037306005.1 of Rhinophrynus dorsalis. NCBI lineage: Eukaryota > Metazoa > Chordata > Amphibia > Anura > Rhinophrynidae > Rhinophrynus > Rhinophrynus dorsalis. The sequence continues at coordinate 63,992,644 of CM074723.1, read as the reverse complement.
GAAGGAAAATTGAGGAGAGAACAGTCAATCTCCCCCTGTATTAATTTACCTCTTCCTAGCTTCCCTCCACCTCCTTTATCTGTCCCCCACTCCCCTCCTTCCTCTGCCACATGCTCTCTTTCTTCCCTTACCAACCCCTACAACAGAGGTAGGAAAGATAAAGAAGTAAGAATGACTGAGAGTGGCTGAGAGAGAAATGTGATACACAGAGAGACAGAGTGAGTGAGTGAGTGAGTGAGTGAAAGAGCACTGGCTAGAGCAGATCATTTTCTGTGTTGGGAATTTGGCTTCCAATTCACCCAGCTACAGATTTAGATAAGGCATAGAATAATGGAACACGCAGGAAATCCCACACTACCCTTCACTTGGTACAATCGGCATTAAGGGAAGAATTTTTGCCATAACTACATTACTATATTGACATTAGGCAAACATCAGATCCAGTGCCTATTTTAGTTAATGTGTCTGACACTGGAATATATCTGTGTAATAGCATGTATGTTACACCACTCACGCAATTTCTGCTAGTACATAATATACTATCACAATTTCCATTTGAGGCCTAGAGATCCTGTGCTCTTACCTCTGTATGGCCGCTGGCTGGCATGGCCTCCGGCCACATCCTCATTGCTGTAGTCATGTTTCAGGCACTGGCATGGACGCCTGTTTATGGGCCTATTCTGTTGTGCCTAATTGGGTCCCTCCTCCTTCTGCTGCTTTATAAACCTTATTGAGGCTAGGACTTGTTGCCATTTCGTGGTGTTCCTGTGCACATCTAGTTTGTTCCTCTGACCCTTTCGTTGTCTTCTGGTGTTTGATCCTTGGCTTGTCTGACTACTCATTCTGGTTGTGACCTTGTCTGTGGCTGACTTCCTGATCCGTGTATGACTCTGGCTTGTCCGACTATCCGCTCCATGCTGACCTTTGCTGTGGTTGACTAGCCGATCCAGTTCCTGACTGTGGCCTGTCTGACTGATGATACGTTTGTGCCTCGCTCCTGTCTGACTACCACTAGGCCGATTCAGGGCTCGCTTCTTTACCTAGTAGCTCAGCCACCAGCTGGTCGCTTGCAGGTTGCTTCCGCTTGGTGCCTTCTGTTTGCCTCCGAGCAGCTAGTTCAACTTATCTCTCCCCTGGGCACTCGCCTCTTACGCTTACCTGTTGCCTGGCTTAGCACTTGTGGTACCACCTACACTCTGTGCATCCTAGTTGCAGCTTGTCTCGCTCCTTGCCTCTGTAGTGCGCACCTATCTGGCTGCATCAATCTAAGCACCTACTCTGCTGCCTTGAGTGGTGCTACCAGTTACGCTATTGGTGTTGGTGGTCTATTCATACTCTGTGCCTCCTCTGGGTATGCTCCTGTACTAGTCTTATCGTTCCTTCCTGTTGTGGTAAAGCCAAGTCTGGTTCTAAGACTCTGTATCATAGTCCTACAGTGGTTCAGTGTCAGCTCCTGGGTAGTGGACTAGACACTGTCCTCACATCTATCTCCCCTCTGACTGAGGAAGTGTTCATTATTACTACTAGTATTCTTATTATCTATTGCTCAATAAACTGGTTTAAATTCACTTGTACTGTTTCGTGTGTTTCTTTACTGAGAGTCCGTGACATATATAGTAATTTTCAAAAACCTTTTTTGTAAAGTTACAATTCTCACTCAGATGCACAAAATCTGGTAAAGATATAGGTTAAGTTCATCCATCTTAACACCACGCCCATATATGCTTTGGTGATGACATCACAAATGAAATCTTCAATTAAATACTGATGATATAAATATGACATCACAATTAACATTATCAACTATATCACAAATGTCATACCACTCAAGTAATTTCTATAAGTAGATATTTGATATATATATAGTAATATATTCAATTTTCAAAACCTTTTGTTAAAGCCACAGTTCTCACTCAAATGCACAAAAGGTGGGAAATAAATTTTAAGCTCTTCCAACTTAGCACCATACCCATATGTTCTTTGATGATGACATCACAATTGACATCTTCAATGACATACTGATGATATCACATATGAAATCACAATTGACATAATAGATTATATTACAAATGATCACTCATCAATGAAATAACAAGTGAACCTGCTAATATCACACATCAGATAGAAGCAACACTGTATTACATAGCTACTCTCCTAGCACTGCATCTCTGAATCACGTTCTGTCAACATACATCATGAGCCAGCAGCAACATTAATAAACACTGGCAGTGTGCCAAAAGATGTTACCAACCACACTGCATATCTTCATTCTGCACCAACACATACTAAGACACCACCCTATGAACAATGTACCTAATCATCGGGTAATAATATTAATCTGAGCCAGTACAAGACTAAAATTGCAATTTGCTATGAAGTACTAATAATACACCAAAAAACAAGAAATTCTGAAACAACGTTCTCTTCTGCCACTACAACCCTACACTTCTTTATTCAGCATTAAAACAGTGCCCCTATAGACACCCAAAGTAATGATCACCTAATAGTACAGAAAACAGTAAAAACTGGTGTGTAATGTCCCCATTTAACACTTGCAGTATCAAGAAGGACACACACTTCAACAAAATGCAACACTGTAGCTTGTCACTCAGTAGAAACGTATACTAAAATAACAGCATAAACAGTCTAAGTATCCTAACTCTGAAAGAGCACTGCACGTCACCCAGAGCTGATACTATAGAAGAATTTGATCTGTATTTCCCAGCTAGGGATGGGCAACATTTTTCACCTCAAACTGAAAAAAGAGAAAATTGTCTCTTCTGCTGAGCATGAATTTCCCTTGAAAAGTAAAGATTTTCTGATTTTTTCCACCAAGCTCATTATATTGAAATCCATGTAAGACTGAATTTATCAACATATCAATTGTACCTTCTTTTCCCACAGGCATAGTATAAAAGGGGTGTCAGGTTCTCTCAAAAAGTCATTATGTGTTTGTTAAACAGAGGGAAAGCAGCACAATTTTTCTAGCTTATTAAAATTGGCAAATAAAGTGAAGTTGAGGTTTAGTTTATATATTTTCTGCAGGTAATTTGTTCTCTATTTTAAGGGAGTCTGGGAGACTCTGGGGGGTGAAGGTAGAAAGGATATTTACCCAAAATACCTCAAATTTTAGTTGAATAAGACAGGTAGCTGTGATCCAAGTACCTTCATGATCTTCCTATTTCTGTATCAGGGGAGTCTGAAGTGTGTGATGGGAGCAAAGGAGATTTACTCCAAATACCCCAAAGTTTTGCATGACTGAGAAGACACAGGCAGCTTTGATCCAAGTTCCTTTTCTGTAGGCTGTTCTCTGTGTTAGGAAAGTCTGGGGGGAAAGACTGTTGCACTGGGAGTGTTTTTTATGCTGAAAGGGACAATTAATTAAAACTAATAATAAAAAAAATTAAACAGTTTGACTAATACGTGACAGGGACCCTGGCGTGAATTGTAACTGAGGCAGACAGATACTAGAAGTGATAGATTAGTTTGTAAAGGGTGAGGCATCACACAGTCAGTTCTGTTATGTACCTCTATCACGGTCCCCGTGATTTTCTGTCAATCTGGCCTGATTTGCCTGTGCATTGGTGGAGACTGATTGGCCCGCCCAGGATGTGCCGTTATATGCTGGAGCTTGGGCACTTGTCAGTTGCCCTTTCGTGGTGTTCCTGTTGCTGCGCCTTGTTGCTGTATTCCTGTGTCTCCCGTGTACCGACCCGGCTAGTCTGACTCTTCTCCTGCTTCTGCTCCATGATTTGACCCGGTTCTGGCTGACGACCCTGCTCCGTGATTTGACCTGGCTCTGGCTGACGACCCTGCTCCGTGATTTGACCCGGTTTTGGCTGACGACCCTGCTCCGTGATCCGTTCCGGTCCTGCCTGCTGTTCCGGTTGCCTTTCCGGCCTGCCTGCTGTTCCAGTTGTCGTTCCGGTCCTGCCTGTTGTTCCGGTTACCGTTCCGGTCCTGCCTGCTGTTCCAGTTGCCGTTCCGGTCCTGCCTGTTGTTCCGATTGCCGTTCCGGTCCTGCCTGCTGTTCCAGTTACCGTTCCGGTCCTGCCTGCTGTTCCGGTGTTCCTGTATCATTCCGGTCGCTCTCGCGACATTCTGAACTGTTTAAGCGACTCACTGTTCCTCTCATTAGTCAATAGCTGTAGCCTGAGGTTGCTTTGCCTTCTGCTGGTTGCCAAGGTGTTCGCTTCTGTACAGAACCACTTAACCCTTGCAGTGCCTGTAGTCTGCGGTCTAGTGCCTCCGATATATCTTGCCAAGCCTACGTTTACCGACTTGAGCCTTTACTCTGAGTGCTTCTGTGTGTCTCTCATCCACCCTCAGAGCCTTGTCTGCTCCGTGCTCGTATACTGGTAGCCTGTTCGCTCCCACTGTGATCATTTGGAACGGTACCAGAGGGGTGTTCGGGCTCTGGCCCACGTACGCTAGAAGTTACATTTCCCATTGCACTTCAGAGGGCTCCGGCTCTATTACAGCTTGTGCAGAAACCGTCTGAAATAGTACCCGAGGTGTGTCAGGGCACAATCCAAGTGGCACACGCAGGGTTACTACTTTTCCCAGTTAAGGGCAATTCTGGTTCTGATCACTTCAGCGTTGGCAATAGCATTCCTCTGTATCCCACGGTGTGGTATCGGCTCAGCTCTGGACATTGGGGCGCCTTCTATACCAACTTGAGAGTGTAGTCAGTGCAGTCACTTACTTCTATCCAGCTATTGAGAGACTGTGTTCCAGAGACTGCTATTTATCCCCGGCGTTAGCCAATCTGGTTTATATCTCTCCTATTGCATTTGTTAACCCTTTGGGAGAATATTCCCTATCCATACATTGCACCTGTTAACCCTTTGAGGAATATTCCCTAACCATACATAGCACCTATCACTGCCATTGTGTGCATTCACCTTGTCAGTATTGTCATTACTGCTATTCCTGTGCTGGCCCTTAGGGGCATTGTTTTATTTTCAATAAAACTGTGTTTTTACTTTATACCCTGGTCTGAGTGTCAGAAAACCGTAACAACCTCACAGTTTAATATATCCACAAAACATTCTAGGAGCAGGAATAGGGATAAAAGAGTAGTAGCAGTGCAGGAACTTGGTCCAAAAACTGTCTGCAGCCATGTTTGCTGCAGCACAAACAATAACTGATGATGAACCTTGTCCTCCTGAGGAGGCTGTTTTTCAAAGTTACATAAACTGTTCCACCACCACTAGTAATATTAATAACCATGTAAGAACAATGAAAAATATGACAATGAGTTGCATTTTAGTGCTGGTGGCATAGCAGACAAAGTTGTGGCAGTTTAACCAACTGCTGTGACTGACAGTGAAAGTAAAGTCACCAGTCATCAAAGTAGCAGAGAATCTTCTGCAAATCACCTAAAGGAAAAAGTAAAAAGAAATTGTCTAAGGAATATAAAAATAGTGAAGACGAAGCAGTGAACAATGCTGAGGATGACCTAATTACTGCTAACAATGCTGATCTATAATGCATCCCTCCAGCATCCTCCTCTTATTCAGATGCATATGAAATTGAGTGTACAAGAGATGATAACATGGCCATAAAATTAGCTGAAGGGCAAAGACTCAATCTTCCACTACTGAAAAGGAGTACTGCATCTGTCTATGGACAGTCTGAGAAATCAGTTGGAAAGTCTGACTCTGGATGACTCGTGTCATTCATCATCAGCATCATCACCATTCCTAATTCCAACCCCAACCCAGCCACACACCCTAGTGTTGAGTAAGCACCAACAAAACAAGTCATCAACATCTGATCCAACCCTAGCTATGATGAGTGTTTCTGCTGCTGTTGGAAGCGCAGCACCTTTCACGCCAACTAGTAGATTTTCAACATCTAGCCCCAATAGTTTTATCAGTAGGCCCTCAGGAACCTCTCAGCTATGAAGTCTATAGTATTGAGATACTTCTCTGATAATCGAAAAGCTAAACATGTTGCTTTTTGTGTCTGTTTAAGAAGCCTATTCTCAGAGAAAGCAGGTTCACACCTAGGCACCTCATCACTGAAATCCCACCATAGCACAATCACAGGCCTGAATGGGAGACACTACATCTTCATGTCAAAGGTGCAACAAATAGCAGCAGCATAAGCACTCCTAAAAGTTCCCAAAGCTCTGGGGAACATAATAGTTACATAGTTACATAATAAATTAGGTTGAAAAAAGTCCACCAAGTTCAACCTTTGCTACAGTATAACTAAGAAAATGAGAAAGGTATATGCCTTCCAGACTCCTAAATGGGTATTACTTTGTTTACTAGAATTTCCTGATTTACCAACTAAAACACAGCATAATTCTCTATCTTTCCTTCTACAAAAATGCATTTAATTGTCTCCAAATTGTATTCATTTTATCTGTCATACCACATGCTTGGGCAAGGAATTACACAAAGGTTGCAAAGGTTGATGGGGCATTGCTGCTGGCTGATGGGGGGTTTCTGCAACTAATTTGGTCTTCTTAGTGAAAGTATTCTTCCATAAACATTTCTGATGAGTGATAGTACTAGCAGGGCCAGAAGGAGCAGCAGCATTGACATGGGACTGAGACTTTTTTTTTGCATATTCATCAGCATGCCTATGCCGTATATGCTTAAGAAATGCAGATGGGACATGGTGGGATCCCTGTTTTCTCTTCTTTACATTTCAATCACGCAGGGTGCAAAAAGCATTTGCAGTTTCCTGCACTGTTCTAGTCCACAGAGAGAAATATTCCTACACTCAGGACTGTAGTCTGACCCAGGTTCTGAGGAACATTGGCCTCTGCCTCTCTCATTCTCCTACTCAACCTCTGTGCCTTCTGTCACCAATCCTACTGCCACATGATCATGCTCACTCACTGCCAGGGCCTTTTCCTCTTCCTTCCCACTCACACGAACCTGCCACTCTTCCTGGCCACTCATAGCCAGAACCTGTCCCTCTTTCTCATGGCCACTTGCACCTGTTTTTCCTGCCAACTCACAGAATCCCCCCCACACACTGTATCCTCCTGCTACCGATTAACAAGAGGTCTAGTGTACCTATATCCAATTTTACTCTGTTTTCCTCATCATCACTAGTCCCTCTCTGTTCCACTCCATGCTCATCTGATGAAGAAAGCTTCAGAATGCACTGTAAGACTCTGATGAATCATCTTTTCCACTATCTAAGTTGCTTGGTGTCAAGTTTTGTGTACATACTGTCACCAGTAACCACTATTGTTGGTGTAGGCGGCTGGGACTCCACTGCAGTGCTACTGGCAGCAGTAGCAGTGGCACTGCTTCTAACAATTACTGTCTCTCCTTCCACCTTGGCAAGTGAGAGAGCACCATGATTTAGATGCAGTCTATACCCCCTGATGAGGATGATGCTCAAATTCCTCCCCCTCTCCTCAAAGTCTTACTGCTTGACACTGAGCACAAGTCTCTTATTAAATGAAAAATTGTATTATAAAGAAAATATGTTTTATTAAAAAGAGTATTTTTATAACATAAAATGTATTTTAAAAAGTTTAAAAGTGATAGTAGTACTTAAATTTAACTATAATGCATCTTATAGCCCTTAAAAACCCAAATTAAATTACCCCAGCTGCATCTCTCAAACCTTTATGGTTTGAGAGATATCCTCTTTCAAAATTCACCCTCCCCTTGATGTCAGAGCTCTAGCTGACTGCAGGGGAATCCAGTCCCGGGACTGGCAGAGACTCTTCAGCAGAGCCGAGATCATGTTATGGAAAAAGAAATCCTTCACTGGAACTGGTTTGCAAGCACACGTAGAAGACCATTTCAGTGAAGGATTTCTTCTTCAATAGCGCGATCTCGGCTCTGTTGAAGAGCCTTCATTTGTTCAGGGGCCAGATTTCCCTGCAGTCAGCTAGGGTGCTGACATCAGAGGAGGGGGAACTTTGAAAGCGGATATCTCTCAAACCATAAAGGTTTGAGAGATGTCGCTGGGGTCATTTAATTCGTTTTTTTAAGGGATAAAAGATGCATCATAGTTAAATGTAAATATTACTATGCCTGTAAAGACAAAAAAATCGCCTGTGAACTCTCAGTGTTTGACTCTCAGGTTAAAGAGCCAAATTCTCAGGGTAAGAGAGTCCACTGCTACCTATGACATATTCTGCTTCTGTTAAATGCTTCTTTAGTCTCTAAATTGGTGCCACTTGTACCAGGAAGGCACATGGAGAAGCCCTGTTTGTCTTATTTGTGTTCATGCAGTTTTTAGCTCTATACTCTATCACCCTGAAAATTTGACTCTTTACCCGGAGACCTAGAAATTTGGGTCAAAACCCTGAGTCTCAGGGTCAAATGCAGAGAGTTCACAGGTATGAAGATTAATATGGGTCTTCTTTATCTGACAATTAAAGGGACCTTGAGGATGTGAAATTTTATGAGTACAGCCACAGAATAGTTCCTTTTTGTCATACAGAAAGTCGTTTGAAAGCAGTATTGAGCAGTATTGAGGGGGATATTAAAATGTTTTGTAAAAAAAAAAAAGCCTAGGGCCTCATGTCTCAAAGTAGGTGGGGAAAAGCATGCACCAGAGGCATAGGGAGACAATTGTCTGATTTAAATCAAATCCCACTGGCTGGTTGGGGATGATGGAAGTAGTACTCCCCAACAGCTGAAGGTCCAACAATTGACTACACCAATTTAAATGCAGCTTCTTGAATGCTAGCATGGTGTCTAATTAAATGTTAAGCAATGCACTGGAGACCTCTCTAGTACTGAAGGGGTTAAAAGCTATATATATATATATATATATATATATATATATATATATATGTATCTCAATGGCAATTTGAGTATGTGTCTCTTACAGTACTACAGTACAACGGGTTTCCCACAGACCTGCTCCACTTTCCTCCTATAGGTAAGCCCCAATGGGCCATATTTGGGAAGCTTGAAGAGCAATACTGGGATAAACCAAATGCACTATAGACAACAAATACAATTTCCCAACTTTACTTTGATTTGGAGACTTCACAACCATTTAAGGGGTCAAAATACCCAAATAAATCAATGGGAATGTTAGTTTTTCTCCTATGGTACAGTTGGTTTGCTTCAGAATTGCTCATCTATAGCTTCCTAAATATCACCCATAATCCTTTGTGTGTTAGATGGCTGCCTTGTACTGCGTGTGTCATGTACAATTTGATATACTTCATCATATTGTCTAAGAAATATGTATTCAAGGGGAGGTGAATTACTTTAATCATTAGCATATAGGGTTGGCATCATGCTAGTGATGTGTTAGGGAGGGAAAGTGAGGAAGTGTGGAGAGGATGTGCTCAGACTTAAGCACCAGGAACAGTAGCAGTCCTTCCTTACCCTTTGAGTGCCATATGGATGTGTATTAACTCACAGAAAGCTTGCAAGGCACCCTACAAGACAAATGGAGTGTCTTGTGAGTCTCCTGTTTAAATGAATCAGGGGATGATTCTTCCCCATTTTCTGTACTTATTTCAGACCCTCCCAATCTCATTTCCTCTCTCCTTTTTCAATTCTGCCTCCAGAATTTTGTCTCCCTTTATCTGGGGTAAAAGCAGACTGAGACTTAGTCGCCAGATTCTCCACTCTCCTAAGTCCAGTGGTGGCTTCGGAGTTCCAGATCTCCACCGATATTACCATGCAGTTACTCTTGCATCTATACAGGATTGGCATAGTAATCAGAAGCATAAACTATGGGTTCAGCTGGAGAGATCTTATTATCCTTCTTGTGACCCGTTATCTCAAGTCCTGCTTTCCTTATCGGAGAGAAACACAGCTTTGGTAACTCACCCAATCTTATGGAATATCTTCCAAATTTGGACTAGAATTAATAAAAACGGCTCCTTAATACCACTTCCATTGCCCTTTTCTAGACTGTTCACCTCTTTACCCTCTATATTCTCTCTATCGATTTCTCAGTTTCCAAATTGGCCATGCTTTATGGACCTGCAACTCAAAGACTTTAGGACCACCAGTGAGATCACTCCATTTCCTTTCCTTCAAGACCTTTATTCTCTACCCTCTAAGGAGATTTGGACATATCTGCACATTAAAAACACTTCCCATAAGACTAGACCTATTAGCACTATCTATACGCTTCTTTCCTTGAACAATACCACTTGTAAACCCCAATATGCTCGAAATGTGATTATGGAGACTTGCTATCTCCACAGCTGACTTTGTTCAAAACTCTGTAAACTATATCTTACACCCATGACGTTGCTACAGTTTGTCGTCTTCTGTACTTGCTCATTTCTTGTACTTTGAATAACCTAATAAAAGTCCTTTAAAACTAAATGAATCAGGTGATTGTTGGATAGTCTACTATGGATTAGAAACAGCTGATTAGCTATTTCATATAAATACTCAAGCGGTAGAGAAGCTGTTATGTGTAACAGCTACATTAATGGTTCTCTGTGTTTCTGAATGAAGGATGACTCTGGGAAGAGGATTCTTAATCTTTTTAACCATTTCAGTGCCACAAGGGTTGCAATACAGATTCCTCATTGGGTTAAGGGAAGGCAGCTGATGTGTCTGTTATCCTGTACTGAAAGCAATTGTCCTCAGGCTCAATAGAAAATTTTGGGAAGATCCCAACTTGGCCTTCTCAGTTTGGTGAAGTTGGAATTGTAAACTGCAATAGCACAGGCAGCTCTCAGTACTCAGTTAATGTAAATAAATGCCATTTTAACCTGTAAGAACACCCACAGGAATTGGACAATGACTTGTTAAGCTGCAATATGCAAATAAGCCAGGGGATGACCTGGGTGGTAGAGGGAAAATTGCCCCCTGGGACGGTCATATGTCTGGACCAGTACGCCACTGCTTCTCTCAGTCTCCCACTTGCTGCTGTAACTAGAACTACATTATTGATACCACAGAGCTTACAAATGAAATAGAGCTACACAAGTGATACACAGAGCTACAATCCAAATGGAGCTACACTAGTAGCATAACCAATTTCCCTTGTAAACTCTATGGTATCAATACTGTAGCTCTATTTCAACTGTAATCTTCCATTGTAAACTATGCAGGGTGGGCAGGGACAGTGGGCTTGAACGATAATAGAAATGGGCCACTTGATTATATTTGGCCCCCAGGACACAAGTTGCCAGCCCTCCCCTAATGAGCTATTGTCAAAATAGTCACTGACAAATCATAAGCATGGTGAAGGTGAAAGCATGACAATCTTAGCGTATCTGCTGTGTAGTCACAGGGCTATGATGGTGATGACATCTTAGTGCATATGATGAGATGGAATAAGTGTAAATAAGCAATACTCTCAATCTGGCCCTTTGTGCATACCCCCACCCCCATCTTTATTGGAGAAACTATAAGCAGAGCTCCTAGGATAACCCAATACTAGAAAAACAACTGGAATAATATTAAAGGTCATATATGGTTTATGGTATAAAAAAAGAACAAAATATAATATAAAAACTAGTATATAAACACAATTCTGGCTACACAAAAAGAGCATCAAATGAAAATATGTCTGCAAAAGAGAGCAAAAAATATATACATCCTAGATACAATATAAGAAGGGCTCACGTGAGCGCAGTGTAATCAGTGTTCTATTTATCTGCCTGTTTTATCTAATTTGCTGTTCTTCAGCACCCTCTTACATTTCTGCTCTTATCTCCCGCTACACCCCTTCCCATCCCCTACAGTCTTCTCAAGGGTTCTTCCTGTCCTCTCCCTACGCAACTCGAACCATCTCACAGCTACGAGCTTTTTCACTGGCTACCCCACAACTCTGGAATGCCCTCCCTATCACCAATCATCCTGTTACGGTTGGCAAGCAAAACCAGGAGTCAGACGGTATAGTTAATAGAACCTTTATTATGAGAATAATGACAGTAATGCAATATATAAATATACACACAGTGGGTGGTAGAAACGGTGAGCATTGTATCAGGAACAGCAGTCTCACAATCTCTGCACCACACTGTCCGAGACTAGGCCTCAGCCCACTGGAGTCTCGTGGTAAGGTAACGCCCAACAGATACTGACTCAGCCTGCAGTCAGTAGCTAGGAGTCTGCTAGAGCCCCAGGTCATTACTAGGAAGGATGTCTGAATAACGGAACCAACAAGTGAGTGAACAGACAAAGCCTTCTAGTAAGCACCAGATAGGATAGTCAAACAAGCCAAAGTCATACACGGAGCGGGTAGTCAGCCAGAGCCACAGGTTTGCACCAGAAAGGTTATCCACTGAAGCGATAGAATTCTGGATGCACAGTGGATAGAGCCCCAGGTCAACACCAGAGTGGGTAGTCAGACAAGCCTAGGTCATACACGGAGCGGGTAGTCAGCCAGAGCCACAGGTTTGCACCAGATAGGATATCTACTGGAGCATATGTATGCTGGATGTGCAGTGGATAGAGCCCCAGGTCAACACCAGAGTGGGTAGTCAGACAAGCCTAGGTCATACACGGAGCGGGTAGTAGGCCAGAGCCATAGGTTTGCACCAGAAAGAATATCCACTGAAGCGATGGAATGCTGGATGCGCAGTGGATAGAGCCCCAGATCAATACCAGAGTGGGCAGTCAAACAAGCCTAAGTCATACACGGAGCGGGTAGTCAGCCAGAGCCAAAGTTTTGCACCAGATAGGATATCCACTGGAGCATATATGTGCTGGATGCACAGTGGATAGAGCCCCAGGTCAACACCAGAGTGGGTAGTCAGACAAGCCTCGGTCATACACGGAGAGGATAGTCAGCCAGAGCCACAGGTTTGCACCAGAAAGGATATCTGAGCCAAATCAGAACGCCAAGGAGAATAGTCAGACAGAGCCACAGGTCAACACCAGAATGGATGGACAGACAAGCCGGATCATGCAAAGGAATCAAAAATACTAGAAAATGAACTGCTCAGAACAACAACGTAAGGGTACTGAGTCAGGACTCACTCTGCCCTTTAAACCTCTACAAAGGAAGTAGGTAGGAGGAGCAGCTAAATGGAGGAAGTAGGTAGGAGGAGACTACAGGAAACAAACACACATAAAACAGAGGCCTGCAGCATGCTCGAAGCCTCTTGCCTGCAGATGATGTGTGGAAAGATGCCGAGCGTCGTTGAAGCAGTGGCGCTGGAAACAAGGTACTGTGACACATCCACACTCATCACTTTCAAGCATCTCCTCAAAACCCACCTGCTCAGGGAGGCATCTCAATAGCAATATTCTCCTCTTGCACACAGATAGTCACACCAGAATCCTACTTCACTTCTTTCACCACAACTTGTACCTGCACTTATAATCCTCCTCCTACTGTCTCCGTTTGTCATCATGAATTATAATTAGATTGTAAGCTCCTTGGGGCAAGGTCCCTTTCCCAGTCTATGATTCCCTACTGCACTTTACCCCACAAATAATGAAACGATCGCACTTAAGCTTAATGCTCTTAACCCAGTTCTGTAGTTTTTTGTATTGTATTATTTCAACTTCTGTTAAGCGCTGCGTACATGTATGGCACTATATAAATAAAGATACATACATACATACATAATTAATTTCTCTACTTAGATCATCCCTTATTCTTTCCTTGCATGTTCTATACCAGTTGCTCCAGTTAACTGTCTCCAAAATATAAATCTACAGCAAAATTTCTCAATGCTAGTCCTTGGGGCACACCAATACGTAGATTTTTCAAGATAGTCCTACATAATCACAAGTACAATAAAATCTCATGTATAATACTCACTATGTTGCCCCTTTTCACCTTATGTGAAGTGTGTGGGGGGGTGTATTATACACAAGAAAACAAAATGATATATCTCCACGTCTGATTCCCTTCATCCACCCACGTCAATATGCTACCACCATCCCCTCTCTCTACTCAATCCCTCCAGAGGTATCTGGGATGTCTGTGCAGCAGGCGGCACTCTTGTATATGCCCTCTTCCTGTATCCCCCTGTAAGGATCTGTGTTAAATCAAGATAATAGTAGTGCCCTGTGAGGACCTGCATGTCCTCACAGGGCGCTATTGTAGTTTCAGTGCACAGCGGTCTATGTACTGGATCTGATAGTTTTTTTTTACACAGGTATTATACCTGAGATTTTACTGTATTAATCAGTGGCTCTGCTATTATGGTTAAGCTGCCTATGCTGAATCAGGACTATCCTGAAACCCTGACCTATTGGAGTGCCACAAGGATGGGAGCTGAAAGTCACTAATCTGCGGTATCTAACAAAATAGCCTCTGTACTGTAGGAAAAATCCTGCATTTGTTTTAGTCAAAAATAATTTTCCTCTAATCTTAATGGATGCCCCTTGTGCTTTGCTCAGCTCTTTGAGTAAAACTAATATGCTGCACCCTCTTTTCATAAATTTCACTCATTATGGTTCTGGGAACCTTTCTCATTTTATACTACTGCCTTTAGAATAATAAATATGTAATCATAAATACTACAGGATTGGCTGGTGATATACAAATCAGACTGCATTTACATTTCCCATACTGTATCTCTACACTCCAGTGTCTCCCCTGATGATTTGTTGTGTAATTAGAAAGTCTATGTTATCAACAACTTTCATACTACACAAGAGGAGATTCTAAAATAAAAGTTAGCATGAATCATAATGGCACATTTACTAGTACAATTAGCCAATATACATCATATAGCCAAATTTTCCAATTAATCTACAGTGCCACCTTGTGGAAAAATTGAACATACATTTTCAAATTCAATTACTGTTTTTATTCTAATATTTATGTTGAGTAAAAGAGCTCGTATTTAAAGGAAATTATATCTTAAATATCTTATAAACTATAGGGTGATAATTAAGGAAAATATGTCAAACTCCTATTTAGTACCATGCATGCAATAAAATATTATTAAATGAATCCCAATGGATAAAATTCCACTATTGCATTTTGGGTTTTTATGCAATGCCACAATTTTATTTGCTGCAGATTATTTAACCCCTTGAATGCTGCAGTGGTCTATTTGGCATTCCTGCACAGTTTGATTGCCAGATTGTTTTTTTATTAACCCTTTCAGTGCCAGAGAGGTAGGTAACACATTGCAAAGCGTACCTCTCTGGCACTCAAATGGTTAATGTAAGCAAACGTCCATTTGAAATCCTTTAAGATTGTTTAAAAATGCCACTAAACAACTGGAAAGTGAGGACAGGAAGTTCAAGGAAAATGGTTGGATTTCATTTGCTTTCCTTGGTTCTAATCAGACATGGGAAATCTGGGGGACAATAGCCCCCATGCCATGCCAGACTAACGATCTGCCCAAGCACCTCTCCACATCCCCATCAGCTACATCCAACCACCCAAACCACAGAAACCGTTATTACCTCTGTTGCTGTATTGTCGGGATATCTTATCCAGAAACATGAGAAGTGTTAAAACAACACCCCACCACTTCCAAATACCCACCCCAAAACATAATTCACCTCCCTGTTGCCAAGGAGGGGAAATTAATAGCACTTCCAATAGGGGGAAATTAATGAGTACTAAAAATTAGGCATAACACATGGAAACTCACATACACTATATATCCATCTTGGATTTTATTGTATTTTAATTCTTAACTTTAAAAAAAGTGGGGTGAAGGTGCTCAATTTTTTATTTAATAAGTTAAAGGAGAGCAAAAAATTTTCCTCCCTTAAAAAAGTTGGGGGGGGGGTGATTTCAGTGAGAGTGGCGAAAGTGGTTGGGTATACAAGGGGAGGCGTGGGGGAGAAAAAGAAGGAAACTGGCACTTTTCGCCAAGCAGTCGATTTTTTTTCTCAAAAAAGAGCAGATATTCTGCTTTTTTAGCCTAGCTCATTTCACTGAAATCAATGGGAAAGTTGAATTTCCCCAGCCACATGGCAAGTTTCCTTTTTATCCATAGGTATAATATAAAAGGGGTGTCAGGTTCCGACAGCATGCCAAGTCAAGCAGCAATTTTTTAAGTAGAGAATATAGGCAAATAAAGTGGAAATGAAGCTTAGTTGAAGGAGTCTTGTAGGCAGGATATTTGTTCTGTGTATTAGGGGAGTCTGGGTAACTCTGGGAGAGAAGAAGGGAGAAAGGAGGTTAACCCTAAATACCCCAAAATTCTGTGTGATGACTGGAAAGACACATGCAGCCGTGATCCAAGCTCCTTCTTGATCTGACTGTTATTATCTCTGTGCTAGGGGAGTCTGGGGGTATGAGAAGGTAGCAAAGGAGGTTTACCCCAAACACCAAAATTCTGTGAGACTGACTGTGAAGACACAGACAGCCATGATCCAATTTCCTTCCCGGTCTAGCTGTTATCTCTGTGCAAAGGGCATCTGGCAAAAGAAGCACTTGAGAGTGATAGGGATAGGGGGACAGTTAATAAAAAAAATGATAGGTGACTGACACAGGGACCATGAAATGAGCTGTGACTGAGACAGACTCATACTAGATGGTACAGAGCATTCTGTAGAGGCCCATGTGAAGACATCATACAAAATCAGTACTATTGTGTACTTTACAGTAAAGCGAAAAAAAGAAAAAAAGATATCCCTGCTGTACTCACTCACACCAGTGGGTATGTTTCAATAATGGACTTTTAATGGGAAAATAAAACTTACATTTTATCATGCACTACTAAAATCTTAGGCAAAGGAGCAGCAAAATAAAAAATGCCTAAAACTGTGGTGTATTGCCGGGGCACAATCCGACTTGCCAGGAAAGAACAACTCAATAGTATTTCCTAATAATCAAAAGAAAATAATACAAACTGTTTGAAAGAAATTACAACTACAACTGCAACTACAAATAAAGCTTGTTGTTAACAAAGGAGCTGAAATTATTATTATTGTTGTAGTTGGTGTTGAAATCAAAAATAATTTGATTCATAGTATCAATAAGAGAAATCTGAGTAGTAAATCAATATTGGACTACATTAAATTGATAAAATTGATGGTAAAGATATCAATCTATATGCTCAATATACAAAAAAAGTTCAACACTGTAATTACGTCAGATAAAAGCCTATGATATGTGGGCAATTTAAAGGGGAACTTTCACCCCTTAATAACTAAATCTCCCTTTACTGCTGACCTGGCGACTAGCTGCTTAGTAGCGCTAGTCGCCAGAAAACTTACCCCGTTCTCAAGATTTCGGCGTTTGAAAGGATCAGGAAGCACGGACGTCTCTTCACAGTGACGTCCGTGCGCCTGCGCTGTCAGTCCCTTGTCAGTCCCTTGTGCACCGTATGCACCGTACGGTGCACAAGGGACTGACAAGGGACTGACAGCGCAGGCGCACGGACGTTACTGTGAAGAGACGTCCGTGCTTCCTGATCCTTTCAAACGCCGAAATCTTGAGAACGGGGTAAGTTTTCTGGCGACTAGCGCTACTAAGCAGCTAGTCGCCAGGTCAGCAGTAAAGGGAGATTTAGTTATTAAGGGGTGAAAGTTCCCCTTTAAAGGGATAGTAATGTTTCATAATAAAAGCAGCTCTAATTAATCATCATAGTATTTGGGCTTTGGAGAGTGTTATTTCAGTTCTGTCAGAGTTGTAGTTCAAGAGTAATTGAATGATAAAGTATCCCCCACCCGCCCCTTTTACTGATGTAACACTGCTCACCTCAGAGCAGCAGGGAGTGTCCAGGTAGATTGCAGAGAGGGACAATCTTCAATTAAGATAAGGGAAAAAGCTGAAAAACCTGTCAAGGGAGTCAGGGTTTTCATTGTTCTCATAGTAAGAATATTGACCTGTCTGGTCTATGGACTGGATTCCACATCTGAGGAGTGGGGACTTACACTAGGTAAAAGGGGCAGGATGGAGGGGGAACTTTATCATTCAATTACTCTTGAACTACAACACTCACAGTAATGAAATAACACTCTCTATGGCTCAAATACTATGAAGATTAATTGGAGCTGCTGTTTTTGCTAAACATTACTATCACTTTAAAGTCGGTTTTCCTGAAAACTAACCAGTCTGAAGCAGTAACCTGGCTGAAGTAGGTAAACATACCCTAGGAATGATGACAAGGAGTGGTGAGGTAGGAAAATGTCATACCCTACAGGCAGAAGAAAGTGGAGAGAAGCAAAGGTGATATATACACACTAGTTTTATTTTTTGCATACATAACAGTTCATATTTACAAAGTTTCCTATACCATCCCCTGTAAAATTATCCCATTGTATTATACATGACAGGTTCCCTTTAAGTGCTCTAGTGATCAATAAGTCCAGCATTTGGTACTGTACCAAAGGTACCTGTTTCAAGGAGCAGACATGAACTTCCACATCAAGTGAAGTGACTAAGAAAAGTATTTGTAATTTTATGAGTGCCCTCTTAAGTTATATCACATGTAGCAACAAAATGCAACACACATGAGTTTCAACTGCAAGAGTGAGCCACTACGCTCACCAACAAGATACTAAGTGGTATAGTGGATGTGTTACTGGAGCTCTTCATGAATTGACAATATTACTTAGGGCCGTATGTTCAAAGGGATAACGACAAAAAAATGTTGTATGAAAGACAAAAATAAGTAAGTGAACGCATGAACGACATATTTTCTGTAGAGTATATGACAAAAAACTAGTAATGTCCGTTGTGTACGACACAACTCCAGAATTGCCGGGCAAAGGGGCATGGCTTGGGCATGGCTAAATTATTCTCCATTGCGGTATAGAGGAAACGAAAATTTGTCGTAACGAACAACAAAAAAATGTCTTTCAAAAGACAAAATTTGTACGTTAAGAAAAAAGTGGAAGGAATGTGAAGTTCTGAATGTGAGAATTTTTGTCTTTACTTAAGACATTTTTAAAGACATATTTGTTATTAAGACATTTTTTAAGACATATTTTTTGTCGTTCCATACAACAATTTCAGTCAGGACAAACAACATATTTCCAATCACAACCGACACTCTCTGAAAATATTAATGATCCCAACGACACTGTACTTTGAAAAGTAGTTACAAAGACGAAAGCTATTTCGCTACTTCTTTGAACATATGGTCCTTAGATGTATCTTTCTCCATTGCATTGTATTGAATGCTAACACAATATACTATGGCAAATAACACTTACATATGTTTCTATTTTTTGTTTTTCTTTTGTTTTTTTTAAAACAAGATCTTCTTTAGAACCATTTCTCTGGAGGGTGTATATTAGTTGTAGCCAGCTAATTTTCCTTTAGAGTTCAAACACTAAGGGTCATCATGATAAAAAATTGGTGGATCAAGAAATGGTGGTAATATAAGGGCAGGATTTTTAGAAGTAAGCGCATTGTATTTTAAAATTTGTTGTAAAGAATTAAAGAGGGAGGCAAGATAAGCTTGATAAATATTGCCCCTAAAATTATGTCAAAAAGTCTATAAAACAAACATTTTCAAGAAATAACATTTTTTTTTACCATGCTATTGTTTCTCACTCTGATCTGCTAATAGTACTATAATTTGTCCTCTCCGAGATAAGCCATTTTTATTTTGACAGAAAAAAATGATGGAAAACAGACCAATTTTTTTCTGACAAAACTTTATGACTGTAAATTAAACCACACCCACTTTTAAGACCGCCATTTCCCTTAACAAAGATGGAGGAATTGGATGCAAAAAATGATGGTAATAAGTCTAAGCATTGACGGACAATGGCATAAGAACTTTTTCAGACTGATTACAGACAATTTTAGTTACCATAACTTTTTCAACAATGTGCCCTAAACGTTCTTGGGCTAGATTCTATTACAGGTGCTAATTTTATCTCTGCTTTTATCTCCAGTTTCCCCCACAGACTTCAATAGGAAAATAATTGAAAAAACGGGTGTTAACATTTAGCACCTGCAATAGAATCTGGCCCCTTAGGTCTTGCTACTCCAAATTTAAAAGATAAGCAAACCATTATGTATCTGTGTGTGTGTGTGTGAGCGTTTTGTAGGGATTTCCTGCTGAGTAAAAAAAAGGATATTTCTGATTGATTGTATTAAAATTTATTAGAGACCATATTTTTAACCCCTTAAAAACCCATGAAGTGCCAGGACTGTCATGGGTATACTTACGTTAAGGACACATGACGGTACTGGAATATCATGGAATTCAGGGGTCCCTGCACAGCTGCATGCCTCTTGGGGGCCCCTGAATTGATTGCACAAAAAAGCTCTGTGTGCCTTAACTGTCATTAAGGGGTTAATGAAGCTGTTAGCAACAACATAAACTGGTGTTCAAACAACCAAAATTTCATGTGATAATGCACTCTGTTGAAGAGCTTCAGACACAGACTACGCCTCACCACAATAACGGAAACGAAGAGCAATACCTGGTGACCACAACAGAAAATTGCAGTTCACTGATGAAAAAAACTGAGCTGTAATAACTTTTGAATTTACCATCTTGCAGCATGGAAATACACTTTTTATACTCAGCAGGAAAAGTTCAATTTATAGAAAGTTCTGGGAGTATACATTGATGACCAGTTTTAATCCTCTAAACTGTGGTCTGAACTGTGACAAGGAATTTATGTCACATATCCCCACACAAACATATTTTGGACACTTTGGGTGGCAGAGGGATGTGCAATGCATTTCATGCAATTTGTTTCACACCCCTGTAGTGCTCAGAGGGTTAACCCGTATATTCCATTGTCTCAGCTTTCTTTGGTTTTGTCACCCACTCTATACAGGCTAAATTTACTGGAGCAGCAAAAGGGAAATAAATCTAGTATCAGTTAACCAGCTACAAAGAGATGCCTGTACAGGAACCTTTAGAATGATTTACACAGACAACGGCGATAAGAACTTCACTTCCAGTGGAATTTAAATCTAAAAACAATTTGCATGAGTGTATAACCTGTAATGTATTTGGTATTCAGCCTTCATTCTAAATATGCTGGAGGAAGAGACCTATGTTGTCATGAATGTTTACATCCTAGAGCTACTCAGTTAACCAATAAAGGTATCACTTTTACTGTAGCAGTCTCACATACACTGAGGGAACTTGCCGGTCATCTTCTTCTTCTTGCTGATAGATTTTATCCATCAGCGGTGATTTTTGGATACCGAGGCTTGAGCCTCACTACTCCATCTTCTCGGGTTGGGTTTTAAGTCGCAGGTTTGGATTCTTCTTGGTCTGTGTTGACTTGTCACAGTTGGGACTGAGGGAACTTTGAGTCTGTAGGAGTATTTATAACCACTCCTGCAGATTCACACCTCCAACATACCATGTGATCGGCTGGTTTGTAACATTCTCAGTATGTCTCAGTCTGTTATTGGTTGTAATTGAAAACCTGTGACAGCTCATTTAATCTGCAGTGTGCATGGAGCTCCAGTCACTAAATTATATATATGTGTTCTGTCCCTCTTGTGTATATTATTAACTTCTCCTTAGGCATTTCCATTATGGATCAATTCTATTCACCTCATATACTGAGTTTGTTTACTTCCCAATGTCTACTAAATTGTCTTTATCGTATATTGACTGACCTTACCCATATCATTTAGTCCAACCTACTATCGGGCAGACAACCTCTACTTTTGGGTAAAAAGTCTGACTTATGAAAAAAAAATGTTTTTCGCTAAATTTGTTTTTTTATGTTTTTGCCCATTTTATATAATCATAACTGATATTGCAAATGACATCATCAATTATATAACAAATGTCATCAATTACATCACTGATCATATTACATGACATCACCATAAACATATTCAATATTATTAGTTTAATAATAGCTTTATACATAAAATGCATCTTTTTAATCATCTTACTTTAACAATATACATTGTGTTACAATGCTGTATACTCATTATAATGTCACTGTTTAATGCATACATGACCAGTATGTAGTTTGAATGGAACCACTGTTTATATTACTGTTCTTTACCATGTATAATACTGCTATAGTCTATGCATTCTATGTATATCAGGAATCTGTACTGTGTATAGCAACACCAGGGCCAGACTTGCTCATGAGGTACAGTACCCTTGGATCCACCATTGGAGCCCTTAACCCTGCCCATGACTATACCTCAGCTCAGAACATGGCTCCATCTTCAGACCCATCCAGTGTTTACTGTCACAGAAAATAATCATAGAATATAACATACAAATACACAAAACAATATTAAATAACACTAGCATCAGCAACAACTCATAGTGGTGGGTGTGGCCAGCATAGTTGAGGCATCCCTCAATGAGAATTTCAACCATGACCACAACTCTGTACTGATATAGCACCAATGTATCCTTGGTATTGCACCCCTACTTAAACATTTATGCACCTCAGTGTATAAACATTTTCAGCAGCAATAAAATATACCAGCTTTTGGATATTAATCTTGTTGTTGTCATTGGTTATGTCAGTTTTCATGCAATAATATATCAATGATCATGTGACTTGCAGTATTGTGTATGATGTAAAAAAAAACAAATAAAACATCATAACATTGCAGTCCTGTATATAAGCAGTTTAACAATATTTTGGATCATTATTTTTCAGTGCTACAATTACAAAAACAGTTGTAACGTTATATGAAGAACACCTACCCTGTTGAATCTACCTGTTAAACAATTTAAGAGAGACTTATTAGCAAATTTGTAAGGTTTTAGATTATTATGCAATAAGTTATCTTTTAAAGTGTTCAATTTGCATGCACAATACAGGTTTGTGCATTGCTCAATAGAAAAAAGACCTGACATGGCAACAGATGAAATCTAATGAATCAGTCTGGACACATGAAAGACATAATAAACAAGGCATACTGCCTAAAACCTGGAATAATCCATATTAAAGTAACTTAGCGTTCAACCTATGACCTGAAGCGATAGATACAAAATGTTGAGTGCGGCAGGAAGCTCCTGTAATCAGGATTGGTCATTGATGCATTTGTAGATTAATGCTGACTTTGGTGTTCACATCTATCAGTTACAGATAGCCTGTTAAGCAGCTCACAGTGATGAACGTTCTAATAACAAACCTGGTGAAATCAAAAGATCTTATCTGGCACTGTCTTTATTTGTGTTTATTATTTACTGAAAAGTACATCTTAACACTTTGAGTGCCAGCGCGGTGTGTAACGTATTGTGCAGCATTGCACTGAACACTCCTCTAGTACTCAGTAGGTTGAAATTGCTACTTCAGATGTTCTAAAAAGAACTGGGGTAATCGTGGAGTAAACTAAGTGGCCCACAGGGTACAAATAAAAAAAACATTATATAGAAGGGACTTTTCACACCTTGGGTGAACATTTTCACCTCAACCCAAAATCTGTGAAAAATGGCACTTCCCACTTGGTGAAAAATTTTCTGTGAAAAGTGCAGTTTTCTTGCCTTTTCATCTAGATCATTGCACTGAAATTAATGGAAAGACCATATGCAGTTTTTCTTTTTTCCTTCAGCCATATAAAAGACTGTCAGGCTCTCACAGCAGCCATTCTGTGTTTGTGAGAGGATAGAGCAGCATGTTTTTGAGCTAGAGAAGATAGGTAAATAAAGGGGAATTGAAGCTTAGTTTAGGAAGTCTTTTAGGTAGGACAATTGTTCTTAGGGGAGTCTGGGGGCACACTCAGGGAGAAGAAGTGAAGAAGTAGGTTTACCCAAATACCCCAAAATTTAGTGTGACTAACTGGATGGAGGTAGCATGAGCTGGAGATTGACCAAATGTGGGGAATGAAGGATAGGGCAGAGTCAAAGATAACTCCAAGGCAGCATGCTTTGGAGATTGGTGTGATGGTAGTTTTAACAATGAGGGAAGCATTCAGGGTAACACTGATTTTGAGTGTCGGGGGAATTATAAGTTTAGTTTTATTTTGTTAAGATTTAGATCATGGGAGATCAGGAAAACACAATAGAGAGACAATTAGATACATGGATCACAAGAGAAGGGGAAAGGACTGGGTAGGAAAGATAGAGTTGGGTGTCATCAGCATAGTGATGATGGTGAAACCCAAAGAAGTTTCATAGTTTTCCAAGGGTAACGGAGTAAATTGAAAAAAGGAAAGGGCCCAGGACTGAAGCCTGTGGTACTCCAACAGACAGTGGTATGGGTGAAGTGGAGTCAGAGTAGGAAACACTGAAGGAGCAGTTGGAGAGGTAGGATGATAATCAAGGGGAGAGGGTTTCACAGAGGTCTAGGGAGTGAAGAGCTTGGAGGAAGAGCGGGTGATGCAATGTATCAAAGGCAGTTGACAGATCCAAGAGAATAAGTATGGAGTAGTGTCACGGAGTGACTAGACAAATAAAGATTCTGACAGGTACAGGTATAATCAAAACATTTTATTAAGAACAAATGCAAACAATATGGCAATAAGCACTTCCCCAACCTCCCCGGGTAAGGCATGAGGACAGTGCACAGTCCACTACCAGGATTAGCACTGAACGTAGCTAGGCAATGTGTCCAGAGTATAGGAAGCGAACCAGAATGGACAGCTGAACCACAGGAATAACGCTGAGTGGAAAGCATATAGCACTGACAGCGTGCAGACGCTGGAGGCCCTGAACCCTAGAACGCTAGGGTCCACCGACACTATGCCCTAGAACACTAGGGGACACAGGAACTGCCACAAGTCCTAGAACGCTAGGACTACAAATGACCGATAGGACCAAGTGCTGCCGGACTACAGAGTGAACTCACCCGGAAGCCACCAGGCCCCTGAGCCTGCACGGAGCGAGCCAGGCCCCAGGAAGCAAGGATAGGTACAGACTAAGCCAAGGTCATACACTATTCGGGTAATCAGACAAAGCCACTTTATAGCATGGAGCGGGTATTCAGCCAGGCCAAAGGTAATACATGGATTGGGCAGGCAAACAGAGCCTGGAGTCAAGCATGGAGCAGGTGGTCAGGCAGAGCCAGGGGTACAAGCAGTAATTGGGTAGTCAGACGAAGCCAAGGGTCATACGCAACTCAGAATCAGCAGCCAAAAATGAATCACAACGGAAGACTAAAGAGCGCTCAGGTAACCACGAAAGGGCTTTGAGGCTATGACAGAATGCAGCATATAAGGCCTATTGGAGAGGCGGAGCCATGCTCGGCCAAATCAGCCTAACCTATAAAAAATGGTGAGCACGCCGAATGACGCGCGTAGCAACCAGGAAGTCTGTGATCAGCAACGCTGCCTCCAGGCATACAAGGGCATACAGGTAGAGTCATGGCCTGGATTACGGGTGCCGTGATAAGTAGTAGCCTTTTTTACTTAACAAAGAGCAAGTCTCACATAAGCTCCTTCTAGCTTGTTGAAGTCTTTTGAGGAGAAGTAATTTTAAGACTTGATGATTGTAAAAAAAAGTACAGTAGCACAGGCTGGGATGAAGAGCATTCCACATATAAGAAGCAATAAAGGAAAAGGGTTTTATATGGGAGAATGCTGTAGACTCAAAAGGAGCTGTGAGAAGAATGCCATTGGCTGATCATAAGAGGTAGGCTAGGGTATATCATAATATCTGAGTGGAAATGTAGGAAGAGGTAGAGGAGAGAAGGGTCTTGAATGAGAGAAGCAGTATTTTATAAGAAATCTGGAGTTTGATAGGCAGCCATTGGCATGATTGGTGGGGGCCAGGAACAAACCTAGGTGACATTAAGGTAACCCATTCTGCTGCATTTTCTATGGAATAAAGTGTATTGAGTCGGGAGGCTTGAAGACCAGAAAGAAGAAGGTTACAATAGTCCATGTGGGATATGATAAGTGTTGGAGTAAGAATTTTATCTGTGGAGGAAGGAATGGATATTTGTTATGTTATATCGAGGATGTACAGCAGGAAAGAATCAAGAGACCCCAAATAATTCTACTTCTCGTATAAGATATACGAGATTAAGTCACAAACTAGGTTTGATACACTGTCACAGTACCTTGTTTCCAGCGCTGCTGCTTCAGCAATGCTCGGCATCTTTCCAGGCGTCATCTGCAGGCAAGAGGCTTCAAGCATGCTGCAGGCCTATGTTTTATGTGTGTTTGTTTCCTATAGTCTCCTCCTTGTTTCCTCATAGATACACGGGTCCAGGAGAGACCGTCGTTTAAGGAGCACCTGCGGAGGCACCCTACCAGCATGTCCTACAGCTTTTCTTGCCCACCCTGTCCTCCGTCACCTCCCATGCCTCCTGGTTCCGACACTATGGGTAGTGAACCTATGCAGGTGGGGGCTACCCAATTTTCTGCGGTGGAGAGGGCCCATAGGCGGAGGAAGGGACTATGTCTGTACTGCGGTAAGAAAGGTCACTTCCTGAAATCATGCCCGGTATGTCCGGGAGACGCTCACACCAAAAGATCCTGTTGGGGACAGATCTTAGGTGGCATCTCTCAGTCCCCTGAAGCCTCTCAGGCTAAACTCTTGCTGAACATAGTCCTATCTTGGGCCAAAGAGTCTCTCCCTGTGCCTTCTCTTATAGACTCTGGCGCGGCAGGTTATTTTGTGGACACCGCATTCACTGAGCATTTTGGGATTAATTTACTGCCTCATGAAACTCATTTAGCGGTTGAAGCTATTGATGGCAGACCCCTGCTGCCAGAACATATTACCCATGAGACGGCCCCACTTACCCTAAGCGTGGGAGTCTGCATAAGGAAACCCTGAAGTTTCAGGTGATAAACTCACCGCACTATGCTATTGTATTAGGGTTCCCATGGTTACAAAAACATAACCCTAAAATTGACTGGAGCACGTGTGAGATATTGTCCTGGGGGACTCTCTGTGAGGAGTCGTGTCTTTCACATCCTATCAGACTTGCCTGTGCTGAGTCTCAAGGCCTACCGGAGGTCTATTCACAGTTTTCTGAGGTATTTAACAAAGTCCAGGCTGGAGCATTACCTCCTCATAGACCGTACGATTGTACGATTGAGCTTCTGCCTGGGACTACCCCTCAGCGGGGTCTTAAGTCCCCTCTATCTGTGGAAGAGAATAAAGTCATGGAGGAGTATGTGGCTGATGCCTTGGAGAGGGGCATCATTCGGAAATCCTTATCCCCTGCGGATGCTGGATTTTTTTTCTGTAAAAAAGAAGGATGGAGAATTACACCTTTGTATCGATTATCGGGGCTTAAACAAACTGATGGTATAGAATACGTATCCCATACCATTGATTACTGAGCTGTTTGACCACCTCAAAGGTTCTACTATCTTTACTAAGCTTGATTTGAGGGTGGCTTACAATTTGGTCAGGATTAAACAAGGGCATGAATGGAATACAACATTCAACACTCGGAGCGGGCATTATGAATACCTGGTCATGCCCTTTGGTCTGTTCCCGCTATCTTCCAAGAATTTATAAATTACATTCTGAGAGAACTTTTGCAAAGCTGCATTGTCGTTTATCTGGATGACATCCTTATCCATTCTCCAATGGTGGAGACCCACTATGCGGATGTATCCAGGGTTCTTTCGCTCCTTGTTCTGCAAGTTGGAAAAGTGTGAATTTCACAAAACCCAAGTTACCTTTCTTGGGTATGTTATATCCGCATCTGGGTTCGGACCCCAAAAAACTTTCTGCTGTGGTCCAGTGGCCTTTTCTGGAGGGACTGAAGGTGATTCAAAGATTTTTCGGCTTTGCGAATTATTACCTTAAATTTCTCGACCATTGTAAAACCTATCACTGACATGACGTGGAAAGGAGCCAAAGTGTTAGAATGGTCTTCTGATGCTCTATCTGCCTTCGACAACCTCAAGGCAGCATTCACTGCAGCTCCAATCCTGGTACATCCCAATCCTGCCCTGCCCTTTACCCTGGAGGTTGATGTGTCAGAGATTGGAGTAGGCGCCCTCCTTTCTCAACGGACAGCTCCTGGAGAGGCTTTATGCCCTTGTGGCTACTTCTCGAAAAAAGTAGGGCGTTGCTGGCCATAGTCTTAAAGCATTAAAGGAGTGGCGTCATCTTTTGGAGGGTACCAGTTCCCCCATTTTGATTCTTACAGTCCACAAGAATCTGACGTACTTGTCTGAGGCTAAGCGGTTGTCCTCCCGTCAGGTCACGTGGGCACTATTCCTATCCAGGTTTAATTTTGTGGCTTCCTACCTTCCAGGCTCGAAAAATGTGAAGGCTGACACTCTGTCAGGCCAATTTTGTAGTAGGTCCAAGGAGGAGGTTCCTCCCGTTCCGATCATTCCTGCTGATCGCATTCTTGCCACGATACGTACCTGAATTACTTCTCCCCTGGGAGAAGAAATACTGGCTGCTCAGGCATCTGCCCCTGCTGATACTCCTAGTGGGAGATGTTTTGTACCAGCTCAGTTCTGTATTAAAATTCTGGAGACATACCATGCTTCCAAAATCGCTGGCCCTATTGGGTGTGACCAGTTAATCTGGACTGTCTAGACCGTTTTGGTGGCCGAGCCTCCACTCTGATTGTGCTGCCTTTACTGCAGCCTGCACCACGTGTGCTCAAAATAAGTCTCCTCGACATCTGCCGGTAGGCTTGCTCCAGCCTGTGGCAAACGGGGAACACTCCAGCATACCCTACGTGGTTCAGTGCAGCGACAAAAAAGACAGGCTGACTGCAGACATTTGCTGGCACTGACCTTCCAGGCTGGAGATAGAGTGTGGTTGTCATCCCGTAATTTACACCTCCAGGTCCCATGCAATAAACTGGCTCCTCGATTTATTGGTCCCTTCAAGGTGTTGCGCAAGATCAACCCGGTTGGCTTACGCGTTGGAACTGCCTGCCAATATGCGGATACATAATGTCTTTCATGTCTCCCTGTTAAAGCCCTGGTCTGCAACCCGTATACCTCCACTGCTGTACGTCCTGCTCCCGTGATAGTTGCAGATCACAAGGAATATGAGGTTCAAAGTATTCTGGACTCCCGCATGGTTAGAGGACGTTTACAGTATTTTATCCATTGGAAGGGATATGGTCCGGAGGAGCGCTCCTGGATCCCTGCTGTTGATGTTCACACTCCTCTCCTGGTGTGCAGATTCCATGCATGTTTTCCTGACAAACCTGGTCCGGTCCCTCTGAGGAGGGGTCTTTGAAGGGATGGTACTGTCACAGTACCTTGTTTCCAGCGCCGCCTCTTCAGCGACACTTGGTGTCTTTCTGTGGCTCTGGCTGACTACCCAGCTCAGTGTATGACTTTGGCTTGTCTGACTATCCTATCTGGTGCTTACTAGAAGGCTGTGTCTGTTCACTCAGTTTGTTGGTTCCGTTATTCAGACATCCTTCCTAGTACTGACCTGGGGCTCTAGAAGACTACTAGCTACTGACTGCAGGCTGAGTCAGTATCTCTTGGCCGTTACCTTACCACAAGACTCCAGTGGGCTGAGGCCTAGTCTCGGACAGTGTGGTGAGGAGATTGGAAGACTGCTGTTCCTGATACAGTGCTCGCCGTTTCAATCACCCACTGTGTGTTTATTTATATATTGCATTAATGTAATTATTCTCATAATAAAGGTTCTATTAATTATACTGTCTGACTCCTGGTTTTGCTTGCCAGCCATAACATACACTACTTCACAGTAAATAAAATTATAAAATAAGTTGCACATATTTATTGGAATATAAAATGTAATATAAATTAGAAATCAGTGCAATCAGAATACTAGCGAATATCAAGTGATTCAGTAATATTTCTCATATATATATATATATATATATATATATATATATATATATATATATATACGACCTAGGGTTCGATTCTATTACCCATGCTAAAACCGCCACTACATTACAAACAAGCAACGTGAGCCAGTGAGACAGACTTTCTCCAGAGTTGCTCAACTGAATGGGTACAGGAAGAAGCTGGTGTTTTTAGTAATCCATGGCTGTGGTAAAGACTTACAGTAGGGGCAGAAAGGGAGAGGAGAATGCAGGTTCAAAGAAGAAGACAGGACCAAGCTTTAGGTTTTCAAAAGGCTGTCAGATTAGTGGGAATGGATGAAAGTCCAGTAGCCAGGGAGGACTGAAGAGCAGTAAGATTAGTGGCTTGAGGTTATATGTGAAGCAGGAAGACGAGGCATTGATTTTAGAAGAAATATAAACAGTACTGAAAATTACAAGATGTTGATTGGATAGTGGAAAAGGAGAGTTATTAAAATCCAAAGTATATCACCTCTAGTGAACACAAGGTCTAAGAAGTGACCATTACTGTCAGTACTAACAGCCATTCACTGCTGTAGTTCAAACACAGTTGAGTGGGCTGCCCAGGAGACAGAGTGATCATCCACATGGCAGTTGAAGTCCCCATGAAGAAGGGAAGGTGTGTCTGATGACAGGAAAAAAGGAAAGCCATGATTCAAAGTCAGAAAGGAGATTTGATGGTGTATATGATGAGGTAGGTGGACTATAGATAAATACAACCTGTAGAAAGCCAGGAGCAAAAATATAGACGGCATGTGACTCAACAGAGGAGAAGCAGAGTGAGGTGGGGACAGAACATGAGGTCAGGGCAGTGTTTAGAGAGATGCAGTGCCATGCCTCCCCTCCCCACGTTCAGTTTGGCATGGAGTCTGACAGAAGGAGAGACCACCATAAGAGATTGCTGTCTCTATGGCAGAGTCAAATTGAGACAGCCAATCTTCAATTACAGCCAGTAACTGTAGAAAGTGGGACAAAAAGAGAACATGCACAGTTATATTTGTTAATAAGGAAGCAAACATTGTAGAGAGCACAGGGAAGTTGAATAAAATGTGTTTGAATGCAGAAAATGGTGATCAGTTTTTAATTTTTGCTATATTGACTGGAGGTAAGAGGTTTGCAGAAGGAGAGGGGGTCAGGATTTAGAGAGATTGACAGCTGCAAGTAACAGGAGAAGAGACAGGAGGTCAGATAATGTTTTATGTAAGGTGTTTCCTGTTTGTGTAATGGGGATACAAGAGCTGAGAACAGTGTGGAGTTAGTTTGTAGAGGTGAGTGTGAATGAGAGGAGTGAAGGAGATATGGGAACAGAGAAGGAAGGAAAGAGAGGAAGGTAGAACAAGCCAGACATTTTTGTGAGGAGTGCAGAATGAAGTCCTCCAGGATTAGAGTGGGGACTGGAGATATTATAGGGCATACAATGTGGGTGCCAGGCAGCAAAGTGGTCAAGGAACTGTATTGTAGGTCCAAGTGGTCTGTATTTGACTGTGAAATGCATGGGAGGGGGAGAGGAGATAAAGAGTGTGAGATTCAAAGGTAGAAAATTAGAATAATACCAGTAATGCACGTAAACAGATAATATGCAGAGGGTGATGAAAGAGGCAAGCACTGTATCAGAAATAGCAGTCCACCAGTAGATCCACCACACTGTCCGAGACTAGGCCTCAGCCCACTGGAGGCTCGAGGTAATTCGAACGTCCAAAGAACTAGCACTGACTCGGCCTGCAGTCAGTCTAGGAGTCTGAGAGAGCCTCAGGTCCACACTAGGATAGGTGTCTGTGGAGCGGGGACCAACACACGGAGGAAACAGACAGAGACCCCTAGTTAGCTCCAGAAAGGATAGTCAGACAAGCCGGGTCATACACGGAGCGGGTAGTCAGCAAGAGCCACAGGTTTGCACCAGATAGGCACTGAAGCATTGGTATGCTGGAAGCGGAGTTGACAGAGCCCCAAGTCAACATCAGAGTGGGTAGTCAGACAAGCCAGGTCATACACAGAGTGGGTAGTCAGCTAGAGCCATAGGTTTGCACCAGAAAGGATGTCTAAGCCAAATCGGAACGCACAAGGAGAATGGTCAGACAGAGCTACAGGTCAACACCAGAATGGATGGACAGACAAGCTGGGTCATACACAGTTCAGGTAGTCAGCCAGAGCCACAGGTCTGCACCAGATTGGGTGTCCACTACACAATGGGAGCAGGCAAAAGAGTAGTCAGACAGGGCCACAGGTCAGCACCCTAGGGAAACAGAACTGTATTGTACAACAAAGCAAGGGCAACTGAGTCAGGACTCAGTCAGCTCTTTAAAAACCTCCTCAGGAAGTAGGTAGGAGGAGCAGCTCAGTGGGAGTAAGTAGGTAGGAGGAGACTACAGGAAGCAAACACATAAAACAGAGGCCTGCTGCATGCTTGAATCCTCGCTCCTGCAGATGACGCTGAAACCAAGGTAAGCTGTAACAGGTGACATGTCATCTGCAACAAACTGAAGAAGGGTGAGGGACAGAAGGTGGAAGTGAGACTTAAAGCAGTGGGGCATTTTTGCAGGGGTAGATGTAGATGGGGGTATAGAGAATGGAGGAATGAGAAAAGTTTGTGGGAGGAGAGAAGTGTTGAGGGAAGAAGTGAGGGTGCAATGTCAAAGGTGTTATAGTTAATGTAGGGGGGAGAAGGGGGGCTTGATGCAAGTGAGTACAGTTATGAAAAACAAAATATTATACATGTTTTGCAGAAAACAGTGAGACCCTGGTACACCCATCTACTGTCCAGAGACGTCTGGTCAGAAGTGGTCTTCATGGAAGACTTACGGCCAAAAAGCCATACCTCTGACGTGGAAAAAAATCCAAGCAACTCAACTATGCATGAAAACACAGGAACTGGGGTGCAGAAAAATGGCGGCAGGTGCTCTGGACTGATGAGTCAACATGTGAAATATTTGGCTGTAGAAGAAGGCAGTTTTTTGCCGAAGGGCTGGAGAGTGGTACAAGAATGAGTGTCAGCAGGCAACAGTGAAACATGGTGGAGGTTCCTTACAAGTTTGGGGCACCATTTCTGCAAACAGAGTTGGAGATTTGATCAGAATTAATGGTCTCTTCAATGCTGAGAAGTACAGGCAGATACTTATCCATCATGCAATACCATAAGTGAGGCATGTGATTTCCCCCAAATTTATTCTGCAGCATGACAATGACGCCAAACACACAGCCAAAGTCATTAAGAACAATCTTCAGTGTAAGGAAGAACAAGGAGTCCTGAAAGTGATTGTATTGTCCGCACAGAGCCCTGATATGAACATCATTGAGTCTGTCTGGGATTACATGAAGAGAGAGAAGCAACAGAGGCTGCCAAAATCCACAGAAGAACTGTGGTTAGTTCTCCAGGATGTTTGGAACAACCTACCTGCTGAGTTCCTTAAAAAATTGCTTGCAAGAGTACCTAGAAGAATTGATGCTATTTTGAAGGCAAAAGGTGGTCACACCAAATATTGATTTGGTTTAGATTTCTCCTCTGTTCACTTGTTATGTTAATTGAGAAAATAAATTATTAACATGTCTATTTTTGAAAGCATTCTTACTTTACAGCATTTTTTTCACACCTGCCTAAAACTTTTGCACATTACTTATGTATTCCATTGATAATGAGGGTAGGGAGTGCAAGCTGTGATAGTTAATAGGGGTTGCAGCAGAGAACTGAGGTAGGATCTTTGCTCAGACAGCAATTAAGCGGTTAACAGAGCAGTGTGCAATATTAGTCCCAGTACTATTAGTTTCTTGCATCTGATCTCCAGCAGTTTTGGTAAAAGTGCTTGTTGAAGTGAATAGTACTTTGGTTTAAATCCCATAGTAGTACTTTGTTGCTAGCAGTCCATTCTCAGTACACCCTTTAGTATAAGTAGCTTTGTAAACTGGTGGTAACAGATGTAGGACTAAGAAATCGATTCCAGTTCATGATATAGAGTGGAATCATATTAGTGTTCTAGATACATATTAATGTTCTAGATACTCTGTAGCATGAACTTTGAACAAAAACTAAAATAAGAATATCCAGTAAAACACTGTGAAATATTTCCTCTTTACATTGATTTTATAATTCTACATTCCTAATTTATAAGACTAATGCACATACCGAACCCTTCGTAAACTTGATAAATGACCCTATGTTCCCTTTCTTCCTGAAATTTATGCACAGTGAATCAGGTAATTGTAGGCTTCTGTATCTACAAAAATAAATCAACACAAAGGCAGAAAAAATAAGTACAACCAAAATCTTTGACTGCTTTTTCTGTAAAATGTAAGAAAATAACAATGTGTAAGATATATGAAGTTCTGTAATAGTTTGCAACTCTGTTTAACCCCTTGAATCTTAGAGATGTCTCCAGTACTTTGCCTGGATTTCTCCAAAATCCAGTGGGTTAAATGATTCATTTCAGATTCAGTAGGTTAATCCTTTGAGTGCCAGAGGGGTACAAAACACATTGCAAAGCAATGCATTGCCTAACCCTCTGGCACTTAAAGGGTTAAAACGATTAATTTCAGATTATTGGATGTAGAATACAGAGATTAGGAATAATTACATAGCTTTTTTTTTTTTATAAGACTGCTGATTTTATGTTCCAGATGTCTCTCTATATATGCTAAATTATATGCTTTACTATGCACATTACTAGAATGACTCCCTTCATTGTCAAAATTCACACAACTGCAGGGAATGGGCTTCTAAATGCATGTGGGGCAAACTGCTGCATGCACTTAGTCAACCCATTTCCTGCATGGACCTGTTCATACCAGGCACCTCCTGATGTCCTGAAAAGTGTCCTGGTAGTCCCTTTCACCTACTGCTTTTACTCCTTGATACCCTGCCACAAGTGTATTGGCAGTCCCCTTCACCTCCTTCCACCCCACACTCCTCCCTTCCACAAATTTTCTGACAGTTCCCTTCACCTCCCATCGAACCACACTCCTCCTCACTTGCCTTCTGTATTCTCTAGCAGTCTCCTTCACTTCTTGCCACAAACTACTCCCCACTACTCTTCAGTGTGCCCCAGCAGTCCCTTTCACCTCCTGCTATGCCATGCTCCTCCTCGCTCACTATTACAAGTGTGCCAGTAGTCAACTTCACCTCTCACCACCCCACACGCCTCCCAGCTGCTCAGCATTGTGTTCCAGCAGTTTCCTTCACCTCCTACTACCCTAGACTCCTCACTGCATCCAATCTGCATGTTTATCAGCAGTTCCCTTCACCTCCCACAACCCTATAATCTTCTCACTCCCACTAGTGTGTTCAAGCAGTCCGATTCACCTCTCACTTCTCCACATACCTTCCCACTCCCCTCCAATGTTTTCCAGCAGTCCAATTCACCTTTTGGCATCCCACATCCCTTACTGCTCCCTTCCAGTGTATTTCAGCAGTTCAGTTCTCTTCCTGCCACCCTACACAGATGGAAATCCATTCTCTGCATGTGGCCCTGATTCGCTCAGTCAATTCTATCTATAAAAGTGGAAGTGTGGTCGTTACCGACCGCATTCATAACTCTGATATCCGTGACTCCCCACCTGCAGCAGGTTTCCCGGAGCAATGTCCCCATCTGCTCCCAGGCAAGGTCCCTATTACCAAACCATAAGACTTTCATGTCCTTCTGCCGTATCCCTAGATAGTCCCTCTGCTGTCGCCCCAGACATTGCTATACCCAATAGATGTAAGAATAGCCAAGAACAAATACTCTGAGTGGCCTTCCATTGCTTCCTTCTGTAACAGAGATAATCATGTTACTTGTACCCCAGTTCATTGTAAGTCTTATAAGCTCTTGATCACCAGTGCCCATTCTTTTAAACTCCCCCCTCACTGCACCCTTGCTGTGCTGCCACAATCACTGCACCTATTCTAAATAATTGTGTGTAGTACCAGCATGGCTCTACCACTAATGTTTGCAGGACCCTGCACATCACCACCCTAAACTGGTACGTAGGGAGTGCCCTGCCATCCTGGTGCATCAAAAAACTTCCATTCCCAGGGGGCCTTAGTCTCATAAAGTCTCTCACTGCCTGCACAGGGCATACGTTATCACCACTTCTGGCCAGTATAACCCATTTGCCCCCCATCGTGGGTGTTGTTTGTCTTATTCAGCCAACAGCACACTGCTTCCTTTGACCATTCCATTCCTTCCATCTGCAACCCTGTTTCCTGCCTGGTACTTGCTGCCATCATTAATTCACTGATCCTGAATACTCCTCTATAAGCCATTATAAATGTTGCCACAGTTCTAATGCTACCACTATGGAGAATAGTTCCAGCTGCTTAACCCCTTAACGACCCATGATGTACATGTATGTCACGGGGTGTAGGTCCCTAAAGGACCAAGGACGTACATGTACATCATGGAATTCAGGGCTCCCCACGTGGCTGCATGCAGTTCGGGCAGTCCTGAACTGGATCACACAAAAAAAATGGTCCTTGGTTCTTAAGTGTCGGCCGCGTGCATGCGCAGACGGTCCTTAAGGGGTTAAGTTTCCTTGTGATTCCCCTCACATGCCATTCTTCTTGAAAAAAGTGCCAAACCCTACAGCTCCAGCTGTATCTGTGTGCAACTGCCGCTGTCTGTTTGCTACCGCTGGCTCCCTTCACAACCTTATTCCATTAAACCCCTGAAAGAATGCATCCCACGCCTTTAAATCCTCTCTCAGCTGTATTGTAATGCATATTTTGTGAAAGCAGAGGTACATGCCCCCAGAAAGGGGGGGAATTCCTTTGTCCAGAGCCTCCTCTCCCTTTCCCACCAAAACCAGGAACTACCACAGAGTGGGAAGGGGCTTCAGGCTCTCTGGCTTTAGTTGCCTTTGGGAACCATTCAACTTTCAAAATTCAACTTAGTGCGTAATCTTTTCTCTACCTAAAACACAACCTAATTCTTCCCCATTATAAAATGTTTCCCTTGCCTCTTTTACTTTCAAAATGGAGTAATGCTCACTTCTTATTGCTGCAACTGAACATCGAGTTATTACACCTGATCTTGAGATCAAAAATATGATGTTCGGTTGCAGGAATAAGAAGCCTCCATAACTCCGATCTGAAGGTAACAGAAGCATGTGAAACAATTTCCTGCAAAGGGTAAGCCACTCCTCATTTATATATGGGTAGTCTCACTTCCAAATCAAGGTAAACCCCCACCAAAGAAATCGGGCACCGCTGTTGCTATACCCCCTGACTCTCCCAAAAGGCAACAAGAGGTGTAAATGAAAGAGGAGGAAGAATAGTGAAACTCAGCCAAAGCCTGAAAGTTTGATGGCAAATGAAACACCTAGCTCACCATCACCTTCTTGCTGTAGGGCCCAACCATGCGACAATGTAACTACATCTTCTGCCGATCCATCTCATTCATCGTTACCTCCCCCACCAACTGAAAACCATTCAGTAGATGTCAGGCTCTGGACAAAGGAATGCCCCCATACATGTCAATGTGGTGTAGGATAATTGTAACCAGGGTATCAAGTGGCATCTGAGGATATTCTGTATTGCAGAATATGCTAAGTTGGTGGCTGGAAGGGTTCATCTTTGCTATCAAACCTACAATTTCTCACATCTCTTTAGCTGGGAGTGGACAAGGGGCATAGTGACAGAAACAGTAGTTGGTTTCCGTTGGGATGATTTCACAATGGGGACCCTAAGCATCATGGTGTTTGACTACATTTGTGTCAGGTGTTTGATGTGAGTGCAGATGTGCCCATTATTCCCAGTCCTTCCCTTATTTACTACACACACTGTGTACATTGCAGTTGGGGATGAGGGGATGAGGGGCACAGTTCCTCTCTGCTCTGAAGGGAAAAATGTATATTCCAACAACACACCCATGATTTTGGAGGAGGGGCAGGTGGAAAAGCATTACTGGCCAACTTCTTTTCCCCAAATACACCTGAAGTGGTGGGGGCTTCAGCTTCCTTTGGTCCACTGTGTCCTGTTGACTGCTTATGCTTAACCTACTTGCCTGTTCCACCTGTGTGGCTCATCTTAGGGGTGGAGAAGAAAGACCTCACAAAGGCCTAAGACATACTGAACCAGACTCACACTGTTCAGCATGGCAGAAGCACAACACAAACTGTAGGGGCCCCTCTGCAAACTCTAATAAGGAGCCCCCTTGCCCTGCCCTCAACATTGCTTCACCCCCAATAATTCTCCACTGCCAGTTATGCTTCATCCCAATCAAATTATTTACCTATAACAAGAAATACACAAAAAAGAGTAAGAATGATCAATATTTCTTTAGTAGACATATACAAAATATGTGCAGGTTTAAAAAACATAATTACTTACATAGGCTCGAAATTAAAGGATTATCACTAGAGAATACAAATTGTCCATAGGGCACATTCATTACTTTTAGACTACTGTTTCTTTTAATTCGAGGAGATTTATGGCATTCAAGTTAAAGGGAAAACATATAAACACGAACATGCCTGGATGCCATGCTAGATTCTTGTGTTCTATGTGGCCTAGAATCCAGTCTTACATATGCTTGGTCCTAAATTATACTTTCTTCCAGCCCCACCCTTTCCATTGCTACAAATGAATGGACATCATAGCACACTAATGGGTTAACAAGATAGAAAATACATATTACACATTTATATATTAACTCTTGGTTACTAGAGAAGTCTCTAACCTCCAAAGCATTAACCGTTTGAGTGCCAGAGGGATACACAACGCATTACATAGTTACATAGTTACATAGTAATTTAGGTTGAAAAAAAGACTTGCGTCCATCCAGTTCAACCCTTTTCCTATTCCTGTTTACCATCGCTGACCCAAAAGAAGGCATCTGACTCAAAATGGCAATCAGATTTCTCCCTGGATCAACAAGCCCTAACTAAATATTAATCCCAATACTAACGTGCATAGCCCTCTATGTTATGCTCTTTTAAATAAGTATCCAGGCCCCTTTTAAAGGCATCTAATGTATTTGATAGCACCACCTCCTCCGGAAGTGCATTCCATACCTTTATTGTCCTTACTGTAAAGAAACCCTTCCGCTGTTGTAGATTAAATCTCATTTCCTCAAGTCTAAGCGGGTGGCCCCTTGTCCTGTGTACTGTTCTGTTAATGAACAGGTCTTTTGAAAGCCCTTTATATGGGCCTTGAACATATTTATATAGTGTTATCATATCCCCTCTAAGACGCCGTTTCTCTAGTGTGTACAAGTTTAACTTTTCTAGTCTCTCTTCATAACTAAAACTTTCCATTCCCCTTACTAGTTTTGTAGCCCTCCTCTGCACTCTCTCTAGTTCCATAATGTCCTTCTTCAGAAAGGGCGCCCAGAATTGAACAGCATATTCTAGGTGGGGTCTTACCATGGACCTGTAAAGAGGCATAATTATATCTTCCTCCCTTGAGTCAATACCCCTTTTGATACATGCCAATATCTTATTGGCCTTTGCAGCTGCCAGCTGGCACTGCATGCTACTGCTAAGTCTATTGTCTACCATTACTCCTAAATCCTTTTCATTAGTAGATTTCCCCAGAGAAACACCATTTAAACTATATGTTGCATTTTTATTATTATACCCAAAATGCATAACTTTACACTTGTCTATATTGAATCTCATTTGCCATTTGCCTGCCCAGTTACTCAATTTGTTCAAATCCTCTTGTAATGAAGACACATCGAGTTCAGACTTTATTACCTTACTTAATTTTGTGTCATCGGCAAACACTGATACATGGCTTCCTATGCCCTCTGGGAGGTCATTAATAAACAAATTAAAAAGAAGAGGACCCAGGACAGATCCCTGAGGCACTCCACTTATCACGTTTATCCAACTGGAGAACTTGCCATTTACTACCACTCTTTGCATTCTATCTTTCAGCCAATTTCCAATCCACACACAAACATTTTCCCCTAGTCCTATTTCATTCAATTTGTATAGTAACCTATTGTGCGGAACTGTATCAAATGCCTTGGCAAAGTCTAAATAGATCACGTCAACCGCCGCTCCCTCATCTATATTATTACTTACTTTTTCATAAAATTCGATCAAGTTCGTTTGACAAGACCTATCTTTCACAAAGCCATGTTGGCTATTGCTAATGATATTCATGTTCCAGCAGAATTCTTGAATATATTCCCTTAGCAATTTTTCAAACAGCTTCCCTACCACAGATGTCAAGCTTACGGGTCTGTAGTTTCCTGGCTGGGACTTTGATCCCTTTTTAAATATGGGCACCACATCTGCTTTACGCCAATCCATGGGCACCATACCAGAAATAAAAGAATCCCTGAAAATCAGATATATCGGTCTGACCAGGGTCTGGCTTAGCTCTTTAAGTACCCGTGGGTGTATACCATCTGGCCCTGGAGCTTTGTCTACCTTGACACCATTCAATTGTTTTAACACTTTTTCTTGTGATAGCCAGTCCCATGCTTGCTGTGCCTGTTCTGTAAAAGTAGTTTGCAGATTCTTGTCCAATGGGTGTTCCTTGGTAAAAACAGAAGAAAAGAAATTATTTAAAATATCTGCCTTCTCTCTGTCCCCTTTGACCATCTCACCCGTTTCAGATAACAAGGACCCAACATTATCAGACTTTAATTTTTTGCCATTTATGTATTTAAAGAATTTTTTTGGGTTGCTTTTGCTCTCCTTAGCAATATTTTTTTCATTCTCCAGTCTAGCTAATTTAATAGCCTTTTTACAGGTTTTGTTGACATTTTTGTATTTTGCAAATGCCTCTGCTGATCCCTCAGCTTTGTAATGTTTAAATGCCGCTTTCTTGTTATTTATTTCATGAATTACTTTACTTGTTAGCCACATTGGTTTTAATTTGCTTCTTTTGTATTTGTTTCCAACAGGGATAAATTTATATGTGTATTTTTGCAATGTTATTTTGAAGGCACCTCAGTGATAAAGAATTCAAGTTCTATGAGTCAGTCTGTATCTACTGTAACACTGTGGAACAGCTCTACAGAATGCAATGGGATTCAGTCTGTATATGTATTGTAGCCCTGTGAGGTAGTTCTACAGAACACACATACACTAATACCAGCTAGTGGGCCAGTGTAGAAAAATTCCCTCTGGCTGGTATTCCACTACATTTTGCCTCTGCTTGTAGCTGAAGATTCCACCCCTGCATGTCTCACGGGTTAATTGATGTTGCATAGGGTGCAATACCAGTGACCCATCTTGAGGGTTGGGGGTGTTAAGAATAATCACTATGTCCAGCATCATTCCTTCTTTTCTATTGTGCCAACTATTTTCTATCTTGCCTCCAAAGTGACACAGGCATAAGTTACACAAAATCAAAAGATACTGAGACAGATCTGGTAGGCTCTAGTAAAGGGGGATGAGGGTCGTGGTAATGGGGAGCAAAAGGCCATATTGGGCTAAGGACTGTGTTAATGTGGGGGCTGAGGTCTGTGCTGCTGGTAACTCTGGCAAGAGGGGACTGAGGGCTGGGATGAAAAATGGGGCATAAGAGTTGTGGGGGGCTAATGGTGATGGCATACTAGAACTAGGCTACTAGTGGTATAAAAGTTATGTTGGAAGTGGGGTCTGTGGTGGTGGGCAGCTGGGAGCTATGATGGCAGGCCAAGGACTGATTGTGAGAGGCATGTCTAAAATATGTATAATAGTTTAACTCTAAGTACCAGAGGGGTGTGCAAAGCTTTTGCAATTGCCTCTGGAACTCAGCTGGTTAATAGAGGTGGAGTAGGAGTTTGAAGCCTAATTGTATTACTTGTTCTTATTTAGCTCATTGATTGCTAGTATTTCAAACATTTTGAACACTCCTCTGGCATCCAAAGGGATAATATGATGTTAGCGTGATGGACTCCTTTCACTCTGCACTCTCTTTTGTTCTCCTCTATTAACCGTCTCTCTTTCCCCTGTCCATTACCCCTGTTTCTCCCCTTGTCTCTCTCTCTCTCTCTCTCTTTTCCTTATTGCCTTTTTCTTAACCCTGCTCTTCCCCATTGCCTCTTTCCCCTTTGTCTCCCCCTCTCTTGCCTTTTTCACTCTCTATACACCCTCTTCCCTTTGATTCACAGTCCTCCAAGCAGTGTGTATGGGTGGGAGTGCATGTGTGTGCTTGAAGGGAGGGAGGGAGATGTATGGGCGTTTCAAGGTGTTCCAAAGCAACATGAAAAGTGTCCTTTTTCCTGAGCGTGATATAGGGGTGGCATTTGTACTTACTCAAATTAAGATCTTAACCCTGGTTTAGTGAGTAATACATACATACATATATGTGCCAGGGTGTGAATGTGTGTGCCAGTATATGCATATATGTGCCTGTGTATGCATGTATGTGCCGGGCCAACCACCTACACACAGCATCAAACACAGCAGTAAAGCATATGTGATGTGAGCAGTAGAAGAAAAAGTAATGAAAACTATAGGTGCTGTCTTATGGAAACAATAAAATCAACAAGAAGAACAAAAAACTAAGAACCGGCTTGGAACCAGGAGCCATAGATGCTGCACTGAGGCCGCTGGTCCATAAAGTTCTACAGGAGAGAAGTTCAAGGAGGGAAAAGTACCTCAAGTAGTAGGCCAATGCGTGAAGTTGTCAGACAAACAGCACATCAGGACAGCAAGAGTCACATAGATCGCCCTTGTCGGCAACATGGTTCGCTGTCCAGGGGTGCACTTGCCCCATAGGTGTGAAGAAACAAAGGGTTGGGCATTGATTTTTTTTTAAAGAATCTGCTAACATAAACATCAGAACATTTCATATATTTAATTAAATCCTAGCATAACTTTGGATTTTTTTTATGCTGTTGTTAACTATTTGTTTTTTTTTGTTTTGTTTTGTTTTTACTGTATTGGACTGAAGAGTACCAATAATTGTTTTGATCAGCGCAGCAGAAGGAGATGGTGTCAGTAAGGAAATGTGTTTTTTTATAATTGTCCCCATTTGGCCAATACTTTTCTTAAACAAATCAACTAACATATACACCAGCTGTACACTCACTGAATATGTGTAAACCCTAACCAATGTTTAAATATATTCATTGTACAACTGGTGTATATGTTAGTAGATATGTTTAAAAAATATTGGCCAGGGATGGACAGTCATAATGACCACATTTCTGTAATAACACATACACAAACATTTTATAATATTGGTTAATATGTTAGAAAAGAATTGTGATTCTTGTGATTATCCACTGATTTTTTTAAACAATCTACTAACAGCACGGTGTCTCAGTAGTTAGCACTGTTGCCTTGCAGCGCTGGGGTCCTGGGTTCAAATCCCACCAAGGGCAACATCTGTAATGAGTTTGTATGTTCTCACTGTGTTTGTGTGGGTTTCCTCCCACACTCCAAAAAAACATACTGATAGGTGAATTTAGATTGTGAGCCCCAGTGGGGACAGGAACCAATATGACTGTAAAGTGCTGCGTCATCTGTGTGCGCTATATAAAATTAAAGAATTATTATAAACACCAGAACACTGCACGTATTTAATTAAACCCTAAGCATGACTTTGGATTTTTTTTTTTATTTATGCTGTTGTTTACTTTTCTTTTTTTATGTATTGAACTGAACAGTACCAGTACCTGTTTTGATCTGCACAGCAGAAAGAAATGGTGTCGGTAAGGCAGCAATTCGCAGGCTCAAGACTCAAACAGAGAAAGAGAGCAGGGGAGAGCCACAATACACAACTCCAGCTAAACACTGCAAAAGAGTAGCTGGTTTTTGAAGAATTTAAGCAGCCTGCACTAGCTTCATGTGACCTTTGTACCAAGTAGTTGCATGTCATGCCATTATCCACCCCTCCTTAAGTCATCTTCAGCAGGAAAGTATCAGGTGAATTGTGTAGACTCACTGAGTAGAGTAGAGCTTATGGAGTCCAGAGATCCAATATGCTGAAAATTTTCTGGGGGCCACCAAAGCCAGCGGGGACTCCAATACAATAATAGGCAATGGACAAAATGTTTTTGGGGCCCACAAGTCTGGTGAGGCCTCCAATACTATATATGGGTGAAAGTTTCTGGGGCCCCTAAGTCTGGTGGGGCCCTCCCACACTGTGAAAGCTGTGGGGGCCTTCACTATGCCTCTGGGCACCTTTCCTTTACAGTCTGCCTAGTGTTTCTTGATTTAATTCTGGTTGCGCCTAAACCTGGACATGGTGTTCACTGCATCCTCCACCTGGTGTGCTCAGCTTCTATCTTCAGCACATCAATCACGCTACTCTTCTCCATGGTGAACAGAATGTGCTCCCTTTCAAGAATGATATGCACCAGGGCCATGTTTTCCTCATAGGAGTCCATGGGGTCTCTGAGTCTGTCCTCCACTGCAGCCTTGGATGGATGCACACTGTATGTGGCTGTTTGTGTGTTTGCGCACTGCCCCTGGCTGTGTGTGTACCTCTCCCACATCCAGGACTAGCCCAAAACATTGTGTTGCCCACCCACCCCAAAACCTCACCTACCAAATCATGTCCACATCCATTATGTTATATCATGATAATTAAAACTAAAATGAAACTTATCAGGAAGTGAGAACAGCATGCAACAGCACCTTGTCTATATGCAAAATTATATGAAATACCATTATATTCAATTCCAAACTGCAAACTCCAATATAGTTTTTTTATATAGTTTCAGCCTCAAAGTTATTC
The DNA here is from genome assembly GCA_037306005.1 of Rhinophrynus dorsalis. Classification (NCBI taxonomy): domain Eukaryota; kingdom Metazoa; phylum Chordata; class Amphibia; order Anura; family Rhinophrynidae; genus Rhinophrynus; species Rhinophrynus dorsalis. Next base: position 63,948,577 of record CM074723.1, on the reverse strand, counting down.
AGATAAAGTAAATCAAACAGTAGATGACATATCAACAGTTTTCTCACCATAAAAGACCCACATAAAATGTTATTTTTTTAATAAAAGTAAATAATGTTTACTTTAATAATATTTACTTTTAATTATAATAAATTACATTATATGTGGGTCTATCTACTATTTGATTTACTTTGCAGGACACTGAATATCACATATTTACATATTATCAATAGATCACCATAAAATGATATTTTATTATTTAAATGACGCAACCCTCTAAGTGGGGGGAAAAGTCTCACTATTTAAAAATGGGCAATACATATTAAAAATGTGAATCAAATGTACTCTGTGTGCTCCATCCTACTTCTCCTCTCCCTCTCGCTCTACATCCCTGACTGGGAATCCCTTGCGCTTTTTTCTCCTCTCTTGCATCTCTATCCATCAATCCATTCTCCACTTCTCTCCCTGCCGTCTCACTACCACTCTCTTACCTTCCTCACACACATATACCCACACACTCAGTCACTCACACAGACACAAAGTCGCAATCACCCTCTGTCACTCACTTCCCACTCAGTCACACTGTATAAAGAATATGTAGTATAGAAAAGCAAAAGATTTTTGTGTGTTTGTTTGTGATTGTAAGTGAATGTAAGGTGTGCAATATGTGCTAAATTGTTGTAAGCTTTTTGCTCCTCTCTCCTCGCAAATAACACTCTACATCTCTCCAATGTATGTTCCTCTCCGCTCCTGAGCCCTGTGCTGCAGCTCACAGAATATCCAAACACAGCCAGGGAATGCCAGTTATTTTTAAGTTTAACCCCTTACCGCCCGAGGACGTACATATACGTCCCGAGCGGATATCCCAGGAGGACAGAGGACATACATGTATGTCCTGGAAGTCATTTGATAAAATGAAGAAAAAAAGTTCGGTGGGCGTTAAGTGCAGGCCGCGTGTGTGCTCGGCTGGTCATTAAGGGGTTAACAAAAAATATATAAAGGAATGTCTGGCGCCACTAACTTGTCCCGTCTAACAACTCTAAATAAATGAGAAGACTATCAATCCCTAAAAATTTCTGATAGTGAACAGAAATAAAAAAGAACAAGAACAACAGCCAAAATATAGGGAGAGCGCTAGTGTTCACTAAATTGCAATATATATATATTTATTATAAAAATAATTAAAACTACAGCTGATCAATAATAAGTAAATAAAAAATAATGAAGATAAATGCACAATAAACGTACAATAATGTCCCAATGTGTCTAATGCTTATATAGCACTATATAGTTGTGTAAAATGAATTTCACTAGAATCTCATATGAAGTAAATCCAGAGATGAAAAACGAGCCACCCTTGGAATACTTTGAAGTAGTGAGAATGAAAATATATAATAAAATGTACTTGCGAACGTTCAGTTAGTAGCGGGCAGTTCTGCAGTTGGTGGTATCAGAAATTCAATGTACTCCCATCCTCAATCCCTTTAAGAACTTTTCTTGACTCTATGTAAACTCCTATCGCGGGCAGAGATCAATGGGGTAGATGTATTTTCTCATACACTCCGTTTCTCCTCCATCCAGTAAATTGAGGAGTGCTGTATAAAGAGCAACAAATGGATCTGTCAGCGGGTAGTACCTAACAAGGCGTAGAGTATTGCACTAGTATTGCAAGGTGTCTGGAACACCATTGATTAAAGATGGACACCTCCCGTCCAAAACTGTATAGCAAGTGTGTATCAAAGTCTCTGATGGATACGATGATGGCCTGTATTTTTTAAAAACACACAATGGGGTCCAATAATAATAATAATAATAACTAGTATTTATATAGCGCCTCTCCCAGTGGGACTCAAAGTGCTTTCAGCGCATGATCTCGGAAATAACCAAATCGGCAGCTGAAATAATAGATGTTATTATTACCCAATTAATGGTACTCATTTTATCGACCTCGGAAGGATGAAGGACTGAGTTGATCCTACCGGGATTCGAACCTGCAACCTTGAGGTTTGAACAGGCTCCATAGTCAGGGAATTTACCACTGAGCTATCTCACCTACGTGTTTCGTACCAACGTGGTACTTCTTCTGGGAAAAAATATTACATATATCCTTTGAATAAAGTGTCACTTCTGATTACTCTAAATGTCCAACCACATCAACCATGGTCAGCTATAACAAAATCTCCAACTCCCTTGGGAGAAAAAAACACAAATTCCCACAACTAGGTGCTATTTGCATCCCCAAAGTGGGCGCTTTCATAAATACTGTTCTTGGTTCTTTGGTAATGATCTGATTCAACACCTTATCATTACGTACAATTTCCCAATGTTTCTTAATGATCCTCTTAAACTGTGAGCACCCTACACTATATGGGCATAAAATCACTATCTCCTCCTCTTTTGATTGACTACTTGTTTTTTCTTTCAAAAGATCTTTTCTCTCTTCAAATGATATCTTTTTAATGGTTTCTTCCAAAATTTCCTACTCATATTTTTTCTCCTTGAACCACTCTTTTAAGATGTTGGCTTGTTCTTCACAGATACTTACATCTGTACAGTTCCTCCTCACTCTTGTAAGCTCACTCTTAGGTATATTTTTCAACCATGGTGAAAAATGACAGCTGTCCAGGGTGATGTAACATCTGTGACTTTGAAATATGTCTTAGTTTTCATTCTCCCATTCTCAATATATATATAGTTAAATCTAAAAAATTAATTTGCTGTCTGCTATATTCTGTTGTCGAAACGTTATATAGATGACATATTTTGTATTTGGCAAGGTACAGAACAATCTTTACAAATTTGTTTTTCATATTTGGGGGATAATTTATATAATTTAAAATTCACGTATATAAGCACCTCCCTTATTGACCAGAGAGACCAGGTGTTACGGTTCAGTACACTCAGACACGGTAGATGTTGGTAAAACACAATTTTATTAAAGCACACAAGGAATAATGTAACCTTCACGGGTCCAGCATATAGCAGCAATAACTGACACAGGACAGGTTACAAGCAAGTTACAAATTTAACAGAGAGGTGGAATTGTACCATCTGCATCATAAATTGAATTTACGGGATTATTTTAAGGATGCCTCACATGTTGTTGAACATGGAAAAGACCCTTTCAAAGCTTAGAGCTTTTTTGACCCCAATTCTAATAATGCCTCCATAAGGACTTTCAATCGAATTGTGCCCTGTGATGGAGGTTGTGGATAAAAGCCAAGTGTCACTGGTCCTGAGTGCAGGGCTATCCAACAGTTGAAGAACAATCAAAATATTATAATCCATCCAGCAGACAAAGGCGGGGGGGGGGTAGTTGTGCAAGATTACAGTAAAAATAGACAAGAGGTAAGGAGACAATTGGGGGATACAGCATGTTACAAAGAATTATCCTGTAACCCTACAGTGGTGTTTAAGAGCAAGGTGGACCAGAAAATAACCAGAGAAGTTGAAGATGAAATACTAAGTCCCAAATTGGGAAAGCTTTTGAAGGTTAAACACCCCATTGTCCCAGTTCTGTATTGCCTTTCAAAAATGTATAAGTCACTAGACAACCCCCCAGGGAGGCCTATTTTGTCGACTCGAGGTTCTTTGAAGTACCCTGTGGTGCAATACATGGACAGTATCTTGCAACCACATATCCAAGGCATGTCAACGTTTGTTAGAGATGCAACTGATTTTTTGAACCAGTTACAAACGATAGATTGGGGGAATGAAGATATATTTCTGGTGACCATGGATGTCACCAGTTTATATACCTGTATTCCACACGAAGGGGGCAAATCAGCAGTGTGGAATATTTTGGAAGAAAGCCGTGAGAACTCTTTTGAAGAAATTGAATTTTATATAGGATTAATAGATATGATATTGACGCAAAATAATTTTAACTTTGAAGAGCAGATATTTATCCAATTAGCTGGGATCGCGATGTGGTCCCCTATGGCGACCACGTATGCTACAATACACAAGAAGCCTGTCGCCTCCAATCAATACATATGAGCAGACAGTGGGCATCATCCTAAGTGGCTATCTAACGTGCCCTTTGGGCAATTTCATAGCCTAAGATACAACTGTAGTGATCTGACTATGAAAAAGAAGGGGCGGTTTTAAAACAATAGCTCATTGAAAAAGGTTATGATGTTGATATGTTGGATTCAGCCTTGAATTGGGCTAAAAACCTTAATAGAGAGGAAATCCTGAAAAAGAAAGATAAAGTGAAAAACCATCTTGCTTTGGGTAACAATATACCCTTTATAACCCAGTATAATACGTATGGAAAACAAATTCAAATGATATTGAAAAGACACTGGAACATCAAGGCCAAAAAGAAAACATAGGCCCTCTTCCTTCTGTCTTTAGGAAAAAACGTAATATTAATTTTATTATAGTGATAAGTAGACCAAAAACTTTCAAGGAAAATACTAATTTGATGAAATTAAAACCATGTGGGACATTTAGATGTTTGTGGCCAAGATGTACGGTCTGAAAACATATGATTCATGATACAAACCACTTCTCTAACACTAAGAATACTGAACAGTTTAAGATTAAACAGTTTATTGATTGCAACATCAGATTTGTCATCTTTCTCCTCTTATGTTGTTGTGGAACAAAATATGTGGATCGTACTATTCGCCTACTGAAAACCAGAATAGTTGAACATAGAGAAAAAATAAGAAGAAATGATGATAGCCATGGTATTCCTAAACACTTTAATAGTTGTCCAAAGGGAGGTTTAAGCAACTTTAGTGAGCTTGGATTGGAACATATTGGTGATTGCATTAACAATAGATATCAAAAACTGTGTAATAAAGAAGCTTATTGGATTTATACTTTCCAGACTATGGATGATGGTGGTCTTAACGCAGAAATTGACATAGCCTCTTGTTTGTAAGAAGAACAATAAGAAGAATAATATATTTTTAATACTTTTTAATGTTTTCTTTTTTATATATATTATTATAATTTTGATTATTATATATATATATTTTGCAATCGGCTTTTCTTGCTCCATTTATGCTCCCAATATTCTTGTACACATCTCTATATTAGTGCTTGGGCTATATGGCTGACCTCAGGTGCCTCACTGTTGTGCCAGTCCTAAAGCCGGGGAATGCAGCTGTCCGGTGGCTCCAGCCTGGGTTTTTGTAACCATTGCTAGCAGATTCATGTAAACACGTGAGTGCGCTTGTGATCACTGACCCATCTTGGGCTCCAGACTTTGCTGCTTTAAAATCCCGGTTGGGGTCTAGGTGCTGTTGTAGGTAGAGTGTGGACACGCTTGGGAGGAAGTGACGCCTTGCATGTCACTGATGCGTTCCATGTTTGGAACACAAGAGATGATGACACTTCCGCCTTATGGGAAGAAGTGACAAGTAAGGGAGGTTCTCTGGAACATTTACAGATATGCACGCCGACTTTGTTTGGTGCCTATTTCAGAGGCTTTAAAAGCAAATACAGGTACTGTGTCTTTTTTATTCCATAATGCTCCTGAGGAATTATCATTTATCATAACTGTCACGAAACACGTTGAGCTATATTTGTATATTTCTATTGTTTGGTAATTGTTTTCTACATTTGAGCCATATATAGATTATTTTCACCATTGTTCTTACATATACTTTTTTAGATTGTTGCACTTACTTTCTGTGAGCGCTGATTTTACATAGTGTTTGATATATATTATTATTTTTAATTTTATCTCCATATGAAGTCATGTTATGTCTATACAGTTGTTAATAAATATTTTTATATTTAGTTCCTTATTGTCCATATAAGAGGTCTACTCCAATAATTTTTTTTGTACCAGTAAAGGTTCCCTCGACTGCTACCTTCTTTTTCGAGGCATTTAGTCCTTATATTTCATATATACGGCCTATCATATTGGAAACTACATTATATACAATACTTCAGGTACGTGATATCACAGCCTGGAGTGATATTGAAATTTCCAGTGCATGCTGTTTACACTGAGAGGCAGGTACAACCTCTCATAAATGTGAGTAGACCTTACTTCTTTGGGGACGGAGGGCATTTCTAGTATATTACTGCCACTACTACACTTAGAAGATTGTTTTCTGCTCTGCTTGTCTTTCTTCTCTTCCAATATATAAATTGTAATACCGAATATAGTGTTTATAGTGTTAAGTGCCGATCTGAAAAGATATATATCGGGCGAACCAAACATAGAATTAAAGATAGGTTCCTTGACCACGGGAGAGTCATTTTAAATGTAGATAAGAAATATCCACTGGCAGTGCATTATTATAAGCATCAACACTCAAGCATGGATGGCTCAGTACTGTTTCCTTTAGAATTTATTCCTGCTAATCAGGGTGTAGGTGAGAGACTCCGCAGACTTAACCAAAGAGAAACTTATTGGATCTATCGATGTGATACCCTTGCCTCTGTGGGGTACAGCAATAGATTAGACATTTCTACATTTGTGTAGCCATTGGATCTTTTTCCACACCCAGATATTTGTCATAGTCCCATAGATATTTGTTTTCATATATTGTCGTACTAACAGTGATCGTCCACCCAGTTAGGTCAGTTGAACAGGAAATCTATCTATCTCAACTATCCTCTTTTTCTCTTTCTTTCTTTATTGTATCTATATATATAAGTATCCCGCATTGATGTATATAATATATATCCCTTATGGTTTAATATGATGGGGGGATATTATTGCTTCAATGGATGATTAATAATCTATAGCCTTCTCTTCGTGGATTTTTCCACAAAAGGTTAATTCCTTGTTATTCAGTTAGTCCCCTATAGATTATGTCATGCACACCTGATTATTACTAATACATTATAAAAAGGAGCTGATTATATGTATTGGATATATATAATATTTGTCCCAGAAGAAGTACCACGTTAGTATGAAACGCATAGGACTATTGGACCCCATTGTGAATTTTTAAAAACTACAAGCCATCATTGTATCCATCATACATTTTTTGAAACACACTTACTGTACAGTTTTGGATGGGAGGTGTCCTTCTTTAAACATTGGTGTTCCAGACACCTTGCAAAACTAGCTTGCTCTATGCCTTGTTAGGTACTACTCACTGACAGATCCATTTGTTGCTCTTTATACATCACTTCTTAATCTACTGGACGGGGGAGACACGAAGTGTATGAGAAAATACATCTACTCCACTGATCTCTGCCCACAACAGGAGTTTACATAGAGTCAAGAAAAGTTCTTAAAGGGATCAAGGATGGGAGTACATTGAATTTCTGCTACCACCAACTGCACAACTGCCTGCTACTAACTGAACATTCGCAAGTACATTTTATTATATATTTTCATTCTCACTACTTCAAAGTATTTCAAGGGTGGATAATTTTTCATCTAAGGATTTACTTCATATGAGATTCTAGTGAAATTAATTTTACACAACTATATAGCGCTATATAAGCTTTAGACACATTGGGACATTATTGTACGTTTATTGTGCATTTATCTTCATTATTTTTTATTTAGTTATTATTGATCAGCTGAAGTTTTAATTATTTTTATAAAAAGTATATATATTGCTTTTTAGAGAACACTAGCGCTCTCCCTATATTTTGGTTGTTGTTCTTATTTTTAAGTTTGTATACACAATTTGAATGAATTTTGATATTTTGCTGTGTGTTGACAGGCTGGGATTTGAACTTTTTTGTCGCCACCAAATGTCTAGCGGTACCTACTCTTCTTTGAACTTCATGTGTTTTGTTTTTTTTGTGTTTTTTTGTGATCCAAATTAACTCTCTGTGAGGAAAAAAGATAGAATGCATTTTGGACGCATGCGTGTATTTGTGTGGAATAGCTCATTGTTCCATCTGTGTGATTGGTTACTGAATGGCTACTCTAACATGCAAACAAAAAAGTCTCTCAACTGCTTGGGTGCTACCGAGATCTGCTGTGAATTGCAATGTGTTGGAGACATCTATTGCAACCAAGGGATTAAATATATTTGTCTGTAAAAAGGAAATAAATGGTTGTTTGAGGCCTGGTCACTAGGATTGTACTAGCCGCACCCGCAACTAACATAGTAACCTAGTTGATGAGGCTGAAAAGTCCAGCCCATGCCAAGTAACCCCTTTTGATTCAGAGGAAGGCAAAAATAAATAAAAAAAATGTATGCCATTTTCAATTAAGCCCCAAGTGGGTTAAAAATAAAAAAACACTCCTTCCTGACTCCAAATGGCAGTCAAATAGTTCCCTGGATCAACACTCTATCTGCATTGAAGCCATCTATCATAATTCTCAATATTGTTCTGTGCTGGATAGATATCCATTGCTTTTTGAAAGCAGTTACAGTATCTGAAAGCCAGATCCTGAGTAGGGATTGGCAAAAGCTCTCGCCATGTTCCCATTGGAACTGTCCACTTTTTCATGGGAAAATCCACTTTAAAATTAGCGAATAAAATGTTGGCATTTTTCGCCTCATTGTCCAAAATTTTTCACCATTTTTTCAATGACTAGAAAGATTCCGCCCACTGATTTACTTTGTTTTCGACTTTTTGCTATAAAAACGTGACATATTTGCGGAAATCAAATACAATAGAAGCAGCTGCAGAGAGAGGTAGATGTGCTGTGCTATTCTATTATGATCTTTTTTCAAATCTGAGGCAGGAGAGGTTCATAGTGACTGATATCACTATGAGCAGGTTTAAAAATAATAAATGGAGGAGCTAGAAGGACCCTTATATGTCCACTGAGTCTGAGGAGGAGGAGGAAGTGAGCTCTACTGAGCCAATCTTGTCCAGTCTCCCTTAATCACCCATAGGGATCTTGGGGAATTTAATGGGAAGGGAGGGAGAGAAGGGAATGGGTAGAGAGGGAGAAAAGGGAATGGGAAGGGTGGGAGAAAAGGGTAGTACTAGTGAAAGCACTGCCACCATTGCTGCCCCTGCTGCCACTGGTGCTGCGCCTGCTGTCAGACATGCTGCCCATGTTGAAATCAGTGCTGTGCCTGCTGACAGTGCTGAACCTGCTGCCCCCAATACTGTGTCTGCTGTCAGATGTGCTGCCCCTGTTGCCAATGCCACCAGTGCTGTGCCTGCTGCCAGTGTTAAAGCTGCTGCCACCAGTTCTGAAGCTGCTAGTGTGTCTTGTAATACTCGGGAGGGGGGGTGAAGATGATGTCAAGTGTGACAGCAGGGGAACCTAAGTCACACTTGCCATCCCCAAACAGTTCCGCCAGTGCTAGTACTACTACTACTGCTAAGAAGGTCCACAGCTTGTTAGTGTTAGGAATGAAGGAGGGGGTAATCAATATCCTCATATTACTAGTGCTGTGAGGAGGAACACTCTGGGGCTGAACTTGATGTGCGCGGTGTTAGTAGTAGTAGTAGTAGTAACAGTAATGGTGAAGCAGCAGGTGGGACAAGTGTTAGGGGAGTGGAAGGGGAAGCATTTGAGAGTGTCCAGACTAGTGGCTGAGGGAGCCCACACCATTCCTTTGGCTCTGGGAGTCCTCCTCCCCTTCCCTTCACTACAGTGTCTAAGTGGAACATGATCCTGAAGAGGTCAGAACTGGTGTTGGGGGAGAGCAGGCTCATAATTAATACCACCACCACCAGCAGGAGCACAGAGCTGCCTGTGCCTGCTGCTATTGCTGCTAGTCTGCCTTCTTCTTCAGGTCAAAAGGAAATGCCAAGTGTGACATTAGGGGACCCTCTGTCACATTGCTCATCACCTCCTCCAAGCAGCAGTGAGATGTCTGTAATAGAGCAGCAGCAGCACGTAGGGAGCGGGACTAGTGGTGGTGATGATGATGGTAGAGAAGCTGGGGTGGAAGAGACATTGATGGACTTTTTATCAGGGATGGGGATGGGCATCACCACCACCATCACCAGCAGCTTTTGGAATTTGCGGAATTTTCATCTGCTCTAATTCCTGCTGCTTCTGAGTTGCAAGGGAAGCAGGATGTGAGGAGCAGGCTAGTGTGCCACAGACCACCAAGGACACAGTGAGAATTGGGTCAACAAGTGATGTGGGACTAGGGCAGGTTCCACATGCCAGTGCAAGCAATATTCCTGGTCCTAGTTGCAATGCTGATTTTGAGACAGTAGAAGCAACATCATCCGCTGCCAGCACAGACAGTGGAGGGGAATATGGAGGATAAGAAGAAAGAGGCCATTCTTCTCCACCTGTTCCCTCCCCCCTGAAATCATGGGTGTGGGAATATTTTTCTCTTGGTGCAGGCACAGTGCAGTCATTACCAACGGCACTATGCACAATTTTTGAAAAGTCAGTGAGAAGGGGAATGGAGGGAACACACCTTGGCACAACCTCCCTGATATCACACATGAAATACAGACACCATGACATTTATGTAAGTCAAACACCCATCACAGAAATCAAGCACCACTGTTACTCTAGCCCTTGATTCTCCAGAAAGGCAACAAGAGGTGAGGTGGAGATCAAAGAGGAGGAAGAATAGAGAATCCAGACAGAGACTGGACATTCCATGATGAGTGAAGCAACTAGCTCACCATCACCATCACCTTCTTCTTATAGGGTAACAACAACATCTTATGGCAGTACACCTTACTCATCATTAACTTCCCCGCCAAAAGATAGCCACTCTGTTGATGTTAGGATGTGGCAGTTCATCTCTACCCATTGCATACTGTGTGTGGTGCACTGACCACACATGCAAGTGTGGTGGAGGAGAATCAATACCAGGTCATCAAGCTGCATCTGAGGAAATTCCATCCTGCAGAATATGCTAGAATGCTGGCAGGGAGGGTTCATCATTATTATTAAACTGTCAACAAGTTGTCATGTGTCCTTAGCAGGTTCTGGACAAGGGTTATAGTGACAGAGGCCGTACTTGAGTTCTGGTGTCATGGTGTTTAGATACAGTTGTGCCCCCAGATGTTATTTACCACACACACTGTGCACATTGCAGTTGCTGATGAGAGCCACAGTGCCTGCTCTCAAGGGAAACATTTGATTCTAATAACACACCCATGATTTTGGAGGAGGGGCAGGTGGAGAAGAATTATTGGCCAACTTTTCTCCACATAGACTTGGGGCTACTTATTGTGCTGCTATTGCCTCAGGCACATTACTGGAAATTGTTGTGGCAAGTGGAACCTTCATCATCCATCAACCATGTTACTGCTATTGTTGATCCCATTCTCTTTCAGCTGCCTAATCATCCTGCTGCTTAAAAAACTTAGCAGCAGCAGTAAGAACAGCAGTTGCAAATTCTGCAATTATGGACTCAGGAGGACATTTGACAATGGCCAGTGGCCACTGGCCAACATGACCTACTGGCACTAGGCCAGTAGGGCATTTTTATTTTTTTCTCAGGGCTTGTGCTTTGAAAATATATATATAATAAAATAGTCCTACAAAAAATATATATATTTTGGGGGGGTTGTTTCTAACAAGCCTAAGTCCTACAAATCAATGTTTCCTCAGGGCTTGGGCCTCTAACAACAAATCTAACAAATCATCCTCTACAAAATACTCTATCAAGTCAAGTATCAGTCCACCCCAGTGACAGCTTATGTCAGGGGGTTCCTGTCTCTCACTTTAAATACACATTTCTTATTTTATTTATTAATTTTTTTATTAACTGTCCCCCCAATACTAGTCAAGAAACCCCCCAAAACAAATTCACAGTTCAACTGATTAATTTCCCAGACTCCACCCATCAACTCAGGCACCCTCCTCAGACCCCTTTTATGTCATTTCTTATGGATTTTTTTAAAATTTTATTTAGGATTTATTTTTTATTAACTGCCCCCAATCCCAGTAAACAACCCCCCAAAAATCATCCCCTGTTCAACTGAGTCTTTCCTCACACTCCACCAACACAGGCACCCTCATGCCCCTTTTATACTATGCATTTGGGAAATAAAATAATATTTGCTATGTGTTGTTTGTAAATTCAATGTTCCCATTGATTTCAATGGAATGAGCTAGGCGAAAAAAGAGGAAAAAGTGAAAAATCTGCAGTTTTAACAGGAAACTATTTGCCAAGCGGAAAGTGCCATTTTTAACCGATTTCAGTCTGAGGCAGAAATTTATCACCCCTCCCTAATCCTGAGGCAAATAATTCCATAGCTTTACTGTTGTAGCTTTACTGTTGTTACTGTAAAAAAAAAACCCTGCCTGTATTTTAGTTGAAAGCAACTTTCCTCTAGTTTTAGTGATGACCTTTCATTCTTAGCTCATTTATTTGCATAAGTAATTAAATGGATACTTCTTTGTATTGACCTTAAATATATTTGTAAACGGTAATAATATCACCCCTTAGATGTCTCTTCTGTAATGCAAACAAACCCAGGTGGCTAGTCTCTCTCTATAACTCAGATCCTACAATCCCTTTATCAGTTTTGTTGCACGTCTCTGCACTCTTTTCACTTGAATAATGTATTTTTTAAGAACTGGTGAGACCTTACCAAGGATTTATACAGAGGTAAAATTATATTAGCAAACTCAGTACTGTTGGTGTGACTAACATCCCTCAGGCTTCTTTAATTACCTGGCACTCTAGGGAGCCGCCTACTCTAAGTAATTTGAAATATAACATGGTCTAGATGAAGAGACACAGGAAATTATATATTGTTCTTGATTTGTTCATTCTTGTGTAGTTGTTAGACTTTATACTGTTATAATGTAAGTCATATATTTAAAACAACCTCTTGGATGCTAGAGACAAGTACATCTTTTTCTCTTCAGAAGAACATTTGAATAACATAGATATACAGTAGATGAGGCTGAAAAAAGCATGTGTCCATCAAGTTCATCTGATGAAATATCACCTATGTTGATCCAGAGCAGGGTTGTCCAAGTTCAGTCCTCAAAGGTCACCAACAGGCCAGGATGTAAGGACATGCCTGATGAAGCACAGGTGGCTCATTCATATTGACTGACTCACCTGTGCATAAACAGGGAAATCCTTAAATCCTGGCCTGTTGGTGGCCCTTGAGAACTGGGTTTGGACAGCCCTGATCCAGAGGATCACTGAAACTTTTTCCATTTAAGCCACAAGTGGGTAAAATAATTCCATCCTGACTTTAAATGTCCACTGGGTATTTTCCCTGGATCAATATCCTATCAGTTTTGAAACCAATTGTCATAATTCTCAGTATAAATCTGACCCACAATGGCACAAATTAGTTTTTAGAAAGCAACATTACCTTTACAACAATGGAATTACCAAATACATTAGAGCATTGATTTATTAAGGTAGTTCCAATGAAACTGTATATAACATTTTTGAGTCAGCTAAAGATGCTAGTTATGAGTAGTGATTTAGAAAACGTTAGATAAATGGATAATAGTAGGGGATTTGAAAGTGAATATTTTAAAATAATGAAGACAGGACAGAAATAGCCACAGACAGAATACAGACTTGGTATTTTACTGACTACAGCCCAAGAGGAAAGAGAGTAGCTATATCTGATGATTAAAAAGGTAGATAAGCAATGTAGCAAAGCCATTGGGAAAGCCAACAGGGCACTAGGTTGCATTTAAGGAGGCATTTGCATCAGAATAAGAGAGGTTCTAATGCCACTTTATAGATCACTATAAAGATCTCACCTAGGGTGACCACATTTCAATTCTGCCATTCAGGGACACTGAGGAGAGAAGTGCGCACCACAGAGTTCTAAACACTAGATGAAGAATTGCCCATTAAGTGCTGTGTCAAAAAGTAGTGCCTGTGGGCTACAAGAAAAAATACATCAAGCCGAAAGCCTTAAACTAAAATCACACTACAACAAAATTGCACTGCAGCTCCTGATTGAAGCCCAGACCAAGGATCAGTTATCTTGCTAGTGTTCTGAGCTCTGTCTGGAAGCCATTTTCTTGTAGACCAGCAGAGACATCACTTCCTGTCACAGAAGACAATGGGCAGTTCCCCTTGTAGTGTATAGAACTCTGTGCTCTGGAGTCTTCATTCCAGGACTTTGCATTGTCTCAGAAGGGGGCTGCCTGGGACAAGGGACACACATAAAATCTGGGACTGTCCCAGGCAATCAGGACACGTGGTCACCTGAACCTCACCTAGAGTATGGTGTATAGTTATGGAGAAACACGGATCTATAAATACAGTTCTGCTCTATAATATGCATTGTAATCAATTTCTTCATGCTGTGTCTGACTAATCCCAATTTACTTCCTATACCAAATATTTTCCAATAAACTTTGATTGGATCGGGAGGGGGCAGTGGGGAAGAGTATGCATTTGAAGATGCATGAGTTACTTTCATCTGTGTCTTGTTTTACTTTGACATTTAATCTTTATTAGAATGTTTTCTTGTAAAAGAGTTACTGAAGAGATACAGTTATTCTACAGTATACTTTTTTGCAAAGGATATTGTAGCAGAAAACATTCAGATACATAGCAATTAAATTAAGACATCATATTGCATATACAGGTCAGCTGCAAAATAACTGAGAAGAGAGAGAAAAGTCAAAATAAAATGTGCCCTAGGAATAAGTGGCTCCTACCTAGTTAGGCATTCTTCATAAAGCTGTCAGGTGTAAATATATACATAGTAACATAGTAAATTAGGTTGAAAAAAGACACAAGTCCATCAAGTTCAACCTTGACTCATAACCCAGAGACATGAGGATTATATATCTTTCCTGCTGCCAAATAAGTTAGTCTTTATCAGACCTTCCTGTTTTACCTACTAATACACAGGATAACCCTGTATGTTCCCTTTTGAAAGAAATGTATCTAATCTTCTCTTAAACTGGAACTATCCCTCCAAATAAAGTGCCCTCCAAATAATTATTGATATAGTGATAAGCATAGAAATAATAATATTATACAGAATAAGTCCAGCGTTATTAAGAAATCCTACTTGATATGGGAGTGACGGGCAGGCTTCTTGCTTTATAGGCATCTGCACGCCTGTGCCTTCAGTCCCTTCCTGTTACCTTAAGGTACAATGCTACTCCTCCTGGCCAATCCTGAAGGAGACCAGGACAGACAGCACAGGCAGACAGATGTCTCTAAGGAAAGATGTCTGCGCTGATGCCCACCAGTCACAGATCAAATAGGATTTCTTAATAATGCAGGACTTATTCTGTATAATCCTATTATTTATATGCTTATTGCTATATCAATAATTATCTGGGGGCACTTTATTTCGAGGGATAGTACCTCTTTAAAAGTATCCATTGTACCTGAAATAACCAAATCCTTTGGCAAGGGATTCCATAATTTAACAGACCTTGCTATAAAAAACTCTTTCCTCTGCTGAAGTTTAAACCTCCTTTCCCCTAAGCTGAAGGAGTGTCCCCTGGTTATCTGATCAGGTCTTGGAATGAATAGCTCACCGCAGAGATCCTTGTATTGACCTCCTATATACTTGTACATTGTGATAAGATCTACTCTTAGTCGTCTTTTCCCTAGAGTAAATAAACCAAGTTTGTCTAGTCATTCTTCACACGTCAAGTCCTCCATTCCCTTAATTCATTTTGTTGCTCTTTGCTGTACTCACTACTGTTCTAGAATATCCATTTTCTGAACTGGTGCCCAAAACTGTACTGCATATTCAAGGCAAAGTCTTACCAATGATTTGTACAATGGCAAAATGATGTTATCCACTCTTGCTTCAATACCTCTTGTATGCAAGACAGGACTTTGTTTGCTTTTGCTACTGTTATTTGACATTGGTAACTGTTTCCTTCCCAAATGCATGACTTTACACTTTCCCACAATAAACTTCATATTCCATTTGTTTGCCCAGTCTGCCATTTTATGTAAATTCCTCTGTAGAGAACAAATATCCTGTTCTGAATTTATTACCCTGCATAATTTAGTGTCATCTGCAAATACTGATAATTTTCTTTTTATATCTATTTCCAGGTCATTTATAAACATGTCTTAAAGCAGTGGACCAAGTACTGAACCCTGAGGTACTCCACTCTCAACTTTAACTGTATTGCAGAATTGTCTATTTACAACCACACACTGTTCCCTAACCTTCAACCAGTTTTCTATTCAATTGCAAAGCTTATCCCCTAGCCCCAGCTTCCTTATTTAATACCCCAGCCTCCTGTGTGGCATTGTAATAAATGCCTTTGCAAAAATCTAGATATACTACATCAACTGCCTTACCCATACCTAGGTTGCTACTTACTTCTTTTTACTTCTATATAATTTTTGCATTATATCTGCTATTCCCTGTATATAATGATCCCACCTGAAGTCTGCCTAGAAGTCACACTCCCTCGCAGAAAAAAATGGCTGAAATTAATCTGAATGACTAATAAATAAGACAAATTGTTATCAGATTCAACTGCAAACAAAAACAGTTATTACAAATAATGGATTGCTATCTGAAGGACACCTACTTAGGCAAGTCCCTCTGATGAACAAATTAAGAGCTACTACATGGAGTATAATCCACCTTTAAGATTGTTCAGGCAGGTAGTATTTAAACATATGAACCACAAGAGGGCAGCAGAATAACAGCATCAAAAATAATAAGAAAATAAAAAATATACTGGACAAATACTGTATAAGCAGCAATTAAAAAGAATATGTTGTGTGACATAAAATGTTAAATATCTGAAGAAAAAGCAGGATGCTGTCTTAATTATTTGGGGTAGATATTGTCAGAAATTGTATGGTTTTGCTAACAGATCACCTTTACAGGGTAGCTATGCTCATCCCTGTGAATGCTCAGGGCTTTTAAATAAATCTCTGTGATAAAGTTAAGGTCACCTACAACATACCATGGGCATAACAGCATGGTGCAGTTGGGCCGGGAGCATGCATCCAAGGTGCACCCATTTGCATCAAGGTTCAATAAGTTCTAACTATTAATTGCTGTGTTAATAGGTAAAAAATAATGTTTGGACCCCAGCCCTAGAATTACTATTTACACAACTGAAACATAGACTAATTGGCTGCAGAAGATGCCTACATGTAAGTGATATTATAACCAGAAATCCTGTTTGTCTCCAGAGTGTTCAAAAGGACATGGGAGCTAATGCACTAAAGTGTGATAAAGAGGTGATAAAGTGGAGGTTACTTTTCCAGTGACATTAATTCTCCCATTCTTATGTTATTCTGTGGAGCCAGTACACTGAGAGTTGGAGATCTTAGAACATAATAATAAATTTGGAGCTGTAGAAATCAGAAGTAGAAAATAAATCACATCTCTGATTCTGTTTTTACCTGATATCACTTATTCACATGACAATATTGGGAAAACAACAGTTGAAAGGGATAGTAATATTTCATAATAAAAGCAGCTCTAATTAATCATTATAGTATTTGGACTTTGGAGAGTGTAATTTCAATTCTGTCAGAGTTGTAATTTAATGACAAAGTATCTCACTCCCGCCCCTTTTACTGATGTAACACTGCTCAGCCAGATCAGAAGGGAGGTGCCCAGGTAGATTGCAGAGAGGGACAATCTTCAATTAAGATAAGGGAAAAACCTGAAAAACTTGTCAAGGGGGAAGGGCTTTCATTGTTCTCAAAGGAAGAAGATTGTCCCCTGCTGTTATCTGTCTGGTCTATGGACTGGATTCCACATCTGAGAAGAGATGGCTTACACTAGGTAAAAGGGGCGGGAGGGGAACCTTTGCTTGTGAATATCTCTCAAACCATAAAGGTTTGAGAGATAAGACATATCATTCTTCATGTTTTTTTAATGCCTGCAAAATAAAATAAAGATAAAACAAAGTATTACTATTCCTTTAACAAGCTTTTCAAGTTTCAGTACCAGCTTGCAGAATCATTGCTCTCAGTACATTCACAATATCAGCTACTCATAACCCACCCATTTAGGGCTATCAAGCATAAACTACCCATTTATTTATTTATTAAAAAAGTATTTTTTTTCTGTTCTAGGAAGCACTTCCTCTTTAAGTTCTGGGCACATAAAGAGCTCTATGAGGATTCACTGGTGCACCTAACACATACAAAAAGCAGTGACATATCATCTAATATTTAAGTGGAACTTTATGGCTTTTATGTTTCAAAGTTCTCAGGGTCTACTCATTTCTAAAGTTCTCAAGTAAGTATCTGTAATGTCTTCACCTCTTAGTAAATAGATTCCATAGTGCGCCATTTGTCTCTATTCAGAATACTCAGATCAATGGAATAGTCAGTGACCCCATCTCTGATTCATAACCCTTTGAGTAGCCGAAAGGTATCCAATGCATCGCAACACAATTCAAAAGTTTAAATGATAACTATAATGAGATTTAAGGGTGCATTGCATACCTCTGCCACTCAGAGGATTAAATTACTGATATAATAAGATAAATGGATGCATTGGCTACCACTCTGCCACTGAATGGGTTAAATGACTAATATAATGAGATTTAGGGATGCATTGGATACCTCTCTACCTCTCAAAGGTTTAAGTTACTAATATAATGGGAATTTGGGCAATATGCAATGAAAAAGGAGAAAATCTGGAGTAAAGCAAAAGTAAAATTCCTGTTGATCCTCCTGGGGCTTTTAACTCCTTTAATGCTAAAGAATTCTATGTAGCATTGCCGTAGTTAAAAGTTCCATTCATATCAACAGAAATTTAGGGAATTTACATTTGACCCCTATGGCTCTCTTGGCCTTCTCCACCTTACTGCCCTTAGCAACAGCTGGCACAAATATATACCTCCATAGTAGCACTGCACTGACAATTCAGAGTTCAACATGTAGCTTAAAGCGGGACTGTCATGTCAATAGAAGTCACCTCCAATTCATCATTAGTATACATGGAATAATGAAAATAGGGCAATAAAGTTTGTAGAGTGTCGGCACCATTAAAAATCATAACATCTTATTAGACCATCATGAATAGGAGAGTTCGGTAATCTTAGCAAAGTGAGATCTGTGCACCTGCGCTGTCCGACCCTGTCACTCATATGGATTTTTCAACTGGGGAGTTGCTTTGGATCCATGCAGGACAGACAGCGCAGGTGCACAGATTTAACTTTGCCAAGATGGCCGCACATTCCTATTCATGTAGGTCCGATAAGAAGTTATTATTTTAAATGATGCTGACACTTTACAAACAGTATTAATCTATTTTCATTATTCCATGTATACTAACAGAGGTGACTTCTACTGACATGATAGTTTCGCTTTAACTGCAAAATTTCATAGATGAATCGATGCTTCAATAGTTCATCTAAACAAGAAACAGAGGACAATCCCCAGTAACGTAGGTAACTATACCCAATATACGAGATATAATTCTAAACATCCTATATAATAATTCGCTAGGATGTTTGTCAGAAGCCGTCATGCGCAGTAGAGATTGCCCAAATGCACAGAATGCTGGGAGCAAGGAATGCTGGGAGGTGTAGGAATGCTGGGAGCAAGGAATGCTGGGAGGTGTAGGAATGCTGGGAGCATTCTGTGCATTCTGTGCAGCAGGATGCAGAGCTGTACCCCTTTGGCGCTCAAAGGGTTAACATCACCCGGACCTTGGCCTGTCTACATGGGCTTTTACACTAGTAGTTATATAACAAAACAAATCTGGAGTGCGCCCAATTGTGTCATAGGTAAAATGTATCAATTTTGCTCTACCAGTCTTCTGCAGTCGTGCTATAACTATAAAAGTAATGTGAAATAAAAATAAGAAGAAATACACTCACGTGTATTTGTGGCTGGGGTATGTGGGTGTGGGTGTGTGGGGGGGAGGGTGCTCCAGCCCACTGAAGACTGCACCTATGGACAGGGCCGGATTTGCCATAAGGCAAAGTAGGAACCTGCCTACAGGTGCACGCCACTGAGGGGCGCCTGGCAATGGGATACTTTTTTTTTTTCTTTGAAAAGATTTAAAAAAAAAAAAAAAATGGCCACCGCGCTGGCTGCACCGGCGCCCACTCCCTCGCATTGCACTTCCCTGGCAGGAGGTCTGTCCATTTCCTACCTCCCTGCCAGGATATCTGTTGTCTGTGCCTCCTTTGGTACAATCAGCCCTGTGGTTGCTGAAGCTCCCTCGTCGGCTCTATAGAAATGCAGAGCGCTGGGAGATTACATCATTTCCCAGCGCTCTGCATTCCTGAACAGGAGACCACGCGGGAGCTTCAGCAACCACAGGACTGACTGTACCAAAAGAGGCACAGACAACAGGTCTCCTGCCAGGGAGGTAGGAAGCAGACAATGGGAGGGAGGCAGGCAATGTGAGGGCAACATGGAGATGGTGGGGGCAAGTTGGACCCGAAGGGAGGCATTGTGAGGGCAATTTGGAGCTGATGGGGGGCAAGTTGGAGCTGATGGGGAGGCAACATGGAGATGGTGGGGGCAATTTGGAGCTGATGGGGGGCAATTTGGAGCTGATGGTGGGGGCAATGTGGAGCTAAGGGAGGGCAATGTGAGGGTAGCATGGAGCTGATGGGGGGCAAGTTGGAGCTGATGGAGGGGCAATTTGGAGATGGTGGGGGCAATGTGGAGCTAATGGAGGGCAATGTGAGGGTAGCATGGAGCAGATGGGAGGTAAGTTGGAGCTGATGGGGCAATGTGAGGGCAATAAAGAGATGATGGGGGCAATGTGGACATTAGGAGCATTGTGGAGGTGCCCAGTGGAGATGGCCAATGGGGGGGGGCGCTTTAGATTTCTGTGCCTACAGACTCCTGAGATGTAAATCTGGCCCTGCCTATGGATAAAGTATCCCATCTCCATTCTGGAATCTGTAACCACTGGATCGCATGCTTGATGAAAAGAAGACATGTTATATTGTAGATACTAAACAAATAAATTAACTGGAGCAAGTCCTGTCTCTCAAACATTTATAGTGTGAGAGATATAAGGTTGTAAATCCCCCCTCCCCTTTCATTGGCATGTGCTGTATAGCTGACAGAAGGAGATTCGAGTTGTGCGACCTGACAGCGGCTCTTCAGCAGAGCCGAGATAGCAATATCTAAAAAGAAGTACTTCATTGGAACAGCCTACAAAGTGTGACTGGTTTGCAAGCACACTTTGTAGACTGTTCCAATTAAGTATTTCTTTTTCAACAGCGCTATTTCAGCTCTGCTGAAGAGCCGCCTGCTGGTCCCGGGACCAGGATCTCCTTCTGTCAGCTAGAGGCTGATGTCAGCGAAAGGGGGGTGAGGGGAGAACTTTAAAACCTTATATCTCTCAAACTGTAAATGTTTGAGAGACAGGACTTATTACAATTAATTTTTTTTTTAATATCTACAATATCTATAATATAACATGTTATTATAATCAGACATTACTAACCCTTTAACAGATGAATTAATATAGCCCACTTACGTGTTTCAAGGTAAACAACATCTCTTTATCAAAGCCTATGGACAACTAAAGACTAAACATAGTTATATATTTTGCAAAGAAAGATGACCACACCCACATCAATGTCACAAAGTGCAAGTCTGCAACCAATGAACTACATCATAGGCGAATTTCCCATTTATTTAATTGGGCCTTTTCATCTTTTGAATGATATGAGGTCTCCTGCTCATTCCAAGCAATGTGTTTAAAACCTCTCTAGTATTTAAGGGGTTAAAACCCCATTTAATCAATGAGAATTAATATTTCTCTTATATGGTACTGTTGTTTTGCTCTCATATTGTAAATCTTTAGTTTGATGTGCGAGGCCCATGGAAGGAGCTTCTTTAGCCAGATGGGTATACAATACAATGCACTGCACATTACTCTGGCACTCAAAGGGTTAAACTTATAGCATAGTTATTCAACACCAAATCATAAATGTTTATCGGAACAAATCCTTTTCTCAGGAGCACCCAATATAGTGGATTGTCTCCTAAAACAGTGTGCTTTTATGGTGAATAACTACGCTATTGGCTTAAATCAAGAAGTTCCATGTGTGGGTGTAGTTATTGCCCTTTGCAATGTAAGTATAAGTGATAGGAAAGTAACGTCAATCTAATTTCTAGCTGGTGTGAGGGGGCATCCCCTATTGTCAACCAAGACATGCAATACAACATGAGAATAATATGTTTACAGACAGGAATGAATAGGATGTTACATTGCATACTCTGCCAAAGCAAATGCAATATCAGTCTGTGACATCTTAGAACTTTGTCAAAAAATATGAAGCAACTTTGAGTTTGCCACTGTAACAGTACTTAAAGGGATAGTAAAACTTGAATTAAAGTTCAGATCTGAGTCTTCATTATATTTTTTTAAATACATTGAGTTATATTTCAACACTTACAGGTCTGTAGTACATGTGCTATTCAACTGGATAGCATTCCCCTCCCACCCCTGTCTCCCTGAGTCAATCTGCCTCAGTCTGGTCTGTATGGAGCGCAGCGAGGGACAATATTCAGTAAGCAAAAGGAAAATCCTGCTTTGCCTTCGTCAAGGGGGGGGGCAGGGTTTTCCTTATACTCACTGACTGATGATTGTCCGTTGCTGCATACGTCCAGTCCCACAACTGGATTTCAGATCTAATGGGAGGCAGCCAGAAGGGGAGGGAGGTGGATACTTTTTGATTGAATTGCACTGGAACTACAAAACTGTATGTGTTAAAATATAGCACTGTGTTAGAAAAAAAATATAAAGACTCGGATCTGAACTTTAATTCATGTATTATTATCCCTTTAAGAGGAGAACTTATACTTCCTAATAATAACCACCACTTACCCTACTATGGTCAAAATTTCCGAGTTGCCGCTATGTATTTTTTCCCTGCTCCATGTTTCAAGACATAAAATCTTAAATTAGTCGTGTATGGCATGTTAATATAGTTCTGGAGAGAAGCTTTTTCAGATAAAGCAAAATACTAGAACATGCGGTCAGGATTTAAAGGGATAGTCATGTTTCAAAATAAAAGTAGCTCCAATTAATCTTCATAGTACTTGGGCCATGGAGAGTGTTATTTCAATACTGTCAGAGTTGTAGTTCAAGTGTAAGCCACCTCCCCTCAGATGTGGAATCTGGTCCTGGAACCAGACAGATCACAGCAAGGGACAATCTTCTTACTGAGAGAACAATGAAAACCCTGCCCCCCTTGACAGGTTTTTCAGGTTTTCCCTTATGCTCACTGAAGATTGTCCCTCTTTGAGATCCATCTGGACAGTCTTACTTCTCTGCGTGTTACATCAGTAAAAGGGGCTGGAGGGGGATACTTTATCATTCAATTACTCTTGAACTACAACTCTGACAGTATTTAAATAACACTCTCCATGGCCCAAATACTATGAAGATTAATTGGAGCTGCTTTTATTTTGAAACATTACTATCCCTTTAAAGGTAGACGGTGAAAAATTAAAAAGCAATGTCAGTACTACTTTACAGAAAGAGTGATAGACCCTTGGGCCAGCCTCCCGGCAAAGATGAAAGGGATGACTATTGCTAGGAAATTCAAAACCGCATGGAATATACATAAGTCTATTCTGAGAATTAAGGATTGTGTATTTTAATTAGATATTATAATGGGAAGACTGGATGGATCAGTTGGTTCTTATCTGAAGTCAAAATCTATAAATTAGCAAGTGTCAAATATGATCAGCGATTAACCCTTTGAGTGCCAGAGGGGTATTGCATTTGTGAACGTTCGCTATTCAAGGAAATCTGTCTGTCTTGATGTATCATGATAAAACAAGCTGTAGTAAATATTAGGTGAAACATATTTTTATACTGAGCAGTAGGTTCAAAAGAAAAGCGGAGGCGTTTTGGGGCACACCCTTTGCACTGTATGGGAGAACTAAAAATTCCCATTGATTTCAATTGGGGTTTTAAGCCTTTGAAAGCTAGAGAGGTCTCCAATGCATTGCTTTGCAAAAGGCTGGAGATTTATAGAATTCAGGGTGTTAAAATCTCCATTAAAATCAATGGAAATTTGGATTTTTCTTTTATATCTTTATTCAAAAATTAAGTACAGTACAGTATAGATAGAATAGAATAAAGTATTTAAATTAGTATAATACATACTGGAAATCAGTGAAAGAAGTATTAACAAATGTAGAGCATCAATAAATGAAGGGTCAATGGTGGGGCAATCAGAATAAAACTAGTGTTATAAGAGGTCCCTGAGACATATATCAGACAATGCATATTATAAAAGAGTGTTGACTTCATGGGGTCATATAGTGGGATGGTTGGTCATAATGTGGCTGGGGGAACCTTTCATATATAGAAGAAGGTGAGGTGAGAGGGAAAGGAGAGGAGGAAAGAAAACATTTTTAATTCTTCCCATGGTGCATATGGTTTGCCTCAGGACTCCTCCACCTAATTTTTGAACATGCAGCCCTGTGTGTCATTTCCACTAATAGCCGCTAGATGTCACAGTTTGCTAAGATACTGAACAGGTATTTACATAGTAACAGAAAACATTGAAGGGACACTAAAATCTAATAACAGAATGGAGTTATATACATTTAAATTAGGCTGACCAGACCTTCCCTTTAACCGGGGACACATAGGAAATAGGCATATTTCAGGACTGTACTATAATCAAAGCAGCCCTGCAGTATGTAATTTTCATATGTGTCCCCGGTTAAAGGTGAGGTCTGGTCAGCCTAATTTAAATATAATTTGCTCCAACCTAGTATCTGTAAAAAAAAAAAACAAAAAAAACCCTCTTCATTTGATTCTAGATTCATTCAATTAGAAAAAATTTTTGCTTTTCTATTGCATGAATTTTTTAATCATGGTAATAACTGAATGTTTTTTATGCAAATCTGTGGCAAGCTCTAAGGCACATAAGTTATTAAGATTAGTTCCATTCCTTTGCAATTAAGGTACACCATTTCCTTATCTCTGACACCTACTGACAATCCTGCACTATCACTTTTCAGACACTGCCCAATGCCATGCATAAATCAGCATGTGAAAAATGTTATCAGTTGATTTATCTCACAGACTTCTATTGAAGTATACTAGAAAATTGGCAGATAAAACCAGTGAGCAAGTTGCAATATAATCCAGGCCCAGGAAGAATACATTGAGATTTCTCACATTTTCAAGTATGTTCTGGATCGTTTTCAATAAAGGGTTACATATTTACACAAACTGAGAAATATTATATATACATACACCCACAACTATAAATACATATTAAAAAATTATATACAGTTACATACTGTTTTTAGATATAAAGAAGCATTTACTTTTAAGGATTTTAGACTGGGAGAATATCTGATTATTTCAGGAAGATTATCCCTGGCTCTTGGAGCACTGAAGGAGAAGGCATATTGACCGGCTTCTTTCTTGTATTTTGGTATATGCAGTGAGTTGTTAGCAGTGGAGAGGAAGTTATAGTTAGTATGGAGAGCTGGAGTGAGCGTACTGTTCAGGTAGTCTGGTAGTTTTCCAGGTAAGTGGTTGTTTTCTAAACAAGAAAGGGGAAGGTTCCTAGAGTGTAGCATTATATTATGAATGAATGTTTGCAAAGGACCATTATTTTAATTTTACAGCTTTAGACATAGGCATGACCCATATATATTGCTTTGGTCCTCTCAATCATTATCACCAACATTAGTAATCTAGACCAGAGATTTTCATCTTTGTCCTCGAGTACAAGTTTTCAGGATATCCTCAATCAAACACCAGTGAAGGTGATTAAGAAGGACAGATCATTCAGAATGAATGTGCCACTGAATAATCTTCCTGAGTTTATGTGCAAAGATTCAGAAAATCTGCACTGCTGGGAGTCATGCGCAGGAATATGTGGACATTTCCTGAGTTCTGATATTCCCTTTTTGTACCACCAATGTTCTCAAACAAATGTCTCGACACACATGCATATATGTTACGATACAGCTATGCATATTTCAACACACACTCATACACACAATTGCACACACACTCATGCACTTACATAGACACACACACACATACTATTACATTATATTCTGACCTGTAGCAGAGGATGGCTGAGAGGACCTTTGCTTGTGACATCCCATATGAGGCGGACGGTCTTGAGCACCTATGAATTTCCTCCTTCAGCAATAGCCATATCGTTTAGATCATCAAAAATTACATATGTCATACAGTAAGATGCCTATCAATTACTCCAGGGAAGAGATGCCCCAAGGTGACAGTAAAGTGAGATAAACAATACAATTCCTATATTGTTGTACACATCTTATGCATTAAGAAAGAGGTGTCAAACATATGGCCTGTGGGCCAGATCTGCCACCTAAGCCCTTTTCTCCATTCCATTATGACTTCTGAAGCTGTCTTCCATTTTAAGTTCCAGGGAGTCCTGTTTCTACTTGCATTGATGGTGAACTGAAATGAGACTCATTTACTCATAGGCCGCAATAGGCATCAGTGCATTTGGATCCTCTACTTACTGCAGCCAGGATGTGAATTGGCTAATCAGAAGCTCAGTCTGCTCATCACAGATTTTGAGGGATGTAGGAGCAAGGAGGCAGCAATGGTCTTATGACTTGAAGCAAATCATAGGCCTGACTTATAACAATTAAATTATCAGGAAGGTAAATACCTCTAAGACAATTCCAATAACTAAAAAATGTTAATATAGTACAATGGTGATATTTAAATATCTTTAGGTGAAAAATCCTTATTAATCGTTTGTGTACTGCCCAGTTATGTGATGGATTGTAGAACAATGCCTTGTACACCCTTCTGGTGGACCTCAAAGTGTTAAATATTTTCTAGCTTTCCTCCAATGCAGTTGCTAAGGCTTTCTAAGAATCCTTTTAATTAGCTTTGTAAGTTACTTCCTATTGAATGATGCAAAAGTAAGAATTTTTAAGATTTTTGTAAAGATAATTACATATTCACGCACTATTATAAATTGCTAATGAAAGCGTTTGTTGTCAACACAATAATTTATAAATAAAAGATGCTTTCAAAACATTGAAAGTAATTAAATGAGCAGTATGAATATTTAAGAATAGAGCAAAACAAGGATAGAAAATTAAAACAGTAGACACCAGCAATTTGAATATATTTTATAAAAGTCATTTTCAGGCACACAGACCATAACATAATGGTTAATAAATTACAGAGTTACAATTTTCTTTACCATTAGATAAAATATATTGCTGTGTTTACATTTATTTATATCTGCTTTATTAACTAGATTTAATTATTCTCTTCTGTTTCAAGAACCTTTGATATATAGTTTGTGAATAGAAAAAGCGTTGGCAATCATCAAAGTACCACATATACCTCTAACAAAAATCTTGGTTCATTAGGTAATCACAGAGCAGACACAGCAGGCTAAACAGACTGCACTGAGATGTCATGTTGTCCTTTTTTCAGCTGCTGCTATTACTGCAGAATGTTCTGCAGCTGATGCTATGCAAACATTTTATGAGGTTCTTCCACCAAAGGAAGAAGAATGGTGGAGACAGAAGGGAGCAACCCAAGATGAGAAGAATGGTTGGGTTGGCCCTAATGGTCTACCTGCCTTGCCATCCTCCATAGTTCCATATTTTGTATACAAGGCACATGGAATGTACAATGTGAATAAAGAAGGGATGATTACCATCATTACCAAGGACTGGTGGGTAGCAAGGCTTGGAAAAACACAGCATTAGCATATATTTTATCTATTAGATAAAATAAATTCTAATGTTGCAATTTTTCCAAGTCTTAGTACCCACCAGTCCTTGGTAATGATGGTAATCATCCCTTTTGCAATGGGAGTTCTCTGTTCCTCCAAATGAATATCTGGGATATGTGTAAATGTTAACAGTTTTCCCTGTAGCTAGAATTCATGCTCTGGTTAGTGCAATGAGTTCTGCTACTAGAGCAGACCTAACAGGTAGCAAAGGTTCAGCCTCTAAGGTGTCATTCTATGCGACCATTGCAAAACCAGTATTTTTAACCCCTGTGTCAGAAAAGGAACATGAGTTGTCTGAAGTGGGGTCTCAAAAAGACCTGTTCTAAGTGAAACCTGATTCTCCACAATACTGCCACAGTCATGTTCCTCTCCTTCTTCTGAAAATAATGGCATATGGGAAGACGGATTAAGAGTAGGGCAATGCTGTACAGTTACATTTTTAGTACCTGTAAGTATGCATTCATATCCGGTCAATCTGTCATTTGAAATTTGGGTAGTGTTCCTCAACAGTAAGGTTACAACTGCATGAGGTACCAATACCTGTAAAGGATAGCACTGAACTATATTTTGACAAGAATCAATCAATGTTGCTGCAGCTGCAACAGCTCGAATGCAAGAGGGTAAACTCTGAGCTACAGAATCTAATTTGGTGCTATAGCGTGCTATAGGTCTATGTCCAGAGCCTTAGAATTGTATAAGAGCCCCATAAGCATGTCCTCCTGTCTCAGTCCAAGTGCAGGCTCCCTCAGGAAGGACTTAATAATAAAAATAGTTCATGAGTTTGGATCCCTTAGTAGGTCCTAGTCAGCTAACTCTTCCTGCAGAATTTTAGAGTAAATAATTGCACTATCTGAACATATCCTTGTGGAATTCTAGTCCAAGTATACTATATTGAATCAAAAGTGAAGGCAAACAGGAACTGACTGCCAGGATGTAATGGAATACTAAAAATGCTGCAGATAAATCCACCACAGTAAAATGTTCTGCGTCTACAGGTAATGAGGAAAGGATAGTTAGGGGCATTAGTAGCAGAAAAAGGGAAGTGGTTATGCCACTCTACAGATCTCTAGTTAGACCTCACCTAGAGTATTGTGTACAGTACTGGATACCCCATCTCCAGAAGGCTATAGATACTCTAGAGAAAATTCAAAGAAGGTCTACTAAAATGGTGACTGGTTTACAGGGAAAGAAATATCAGGATAGACTAAATGATCTGAATATGTATAGCTTGGAGGAGAGAAGAGAGAGAGGGGATATGATAGAAACATTCAAGTACATGAAGGGATTCAACAAAGTGCAGGATGGAAGTATACTTCAATGGAGTAAAAATGTTAGGACAAGAGGCCATAGTCTAAAACTAGAGGGACACAGGTTTAGATTAGTGTTGAGCGAGCGTGCTCGGCCGATGCTCGGATCGGCTCGAGCATCGCTCTGCTCGGCACATGGCGGTACTCGTCGAGTACCGCCATGTGCTCTCCCGCCATGTTCGGGTGGCGGGGATCTGTGCCGGAAGAGGCACAGATCAGAAGACGCTCCGCTGGACCACCAGGGACTGGAGGTACGGGGGCATTGCGGAGATGAAGGGGGCATAGCGGAGATGAAGGGGGACATTGTGGAAGAGGGGCATAGACTCTATGCCCCTCTTCCACAATGTCCCCCTTCATCTCCGCTATGCCCCTCTTCCACAATGTCCCCCTTCATCTCCGCTATGCCCCTCTTCCACAATGTCCCCCTTCATCTCCGCTATGCCCCTCTTCCACAATGTCCCCCTTCATCTCCTCTATGGCATAGAGGAGATGAAGGGGGACATTGTGGAAGAGGGGCATAGCGGAGATGAAGGGGCACATTGTGGAAGAGGGGCATAGCGGAGATGAAGGGGGACATTGTGGAAGAGGGGCATAGCGGAGATGAAGGGGGACATTGCGGAGATGAAGGGGTCATTCAGAGATGAAGGGGGCATAGCGGAGATGAAGGGGGGCATTGACCAGGCACCCTCCCCTCATCAGAGCAGGGGGTGCCTGGTGTAATGCTCGTGTCGCCCCATTCATTTGAATGGGGCTCGGGTGCTCGGCCGAGCACTCGAGCATCAGGGGGTGCTCGGTCAGAGCACCCGAGCACCCGAGCATCGGGGTGCTCGCTTAACACTAGTTTAGATGTAATGTAAGAAAGTTTTACTTCACTGAGAGGGTAGTAGATAAGTGGAATAGCTGACCATCAGAAGTGGCAAAAGTTAATACAGTGACAGAATTTAACCCCTTAATGACAGGGTTTTTTTCCATTATAGCGAATGACTTCCTGGACTTACCAGGTAAGTCTTCTGTCACTAAGGTTAAGCATGCATGGGATAGGCATAAGGCTGACCTTAACGTAAGAAAAGACCAAGGTCCAAAAAAGGTTTGAGATTTTTACTGTAGGAATATGGGCAGACTAGATGGGCCGAATGGTTCTTATCTGCTGTCAAATTCTATGTTTCTATGTCTATGTTTCTATGATAGTTGTGAGCTCAGTGACAATAGAGAAAATTGATTCCACTATCCTATTAATAGTCCTAAGGTCTTGTACAAAACTGTATTTTTGTGGATCAGATTTTGGTGTCAGCATAGGAAAAATTGGAGTATTGCATGGGCTGGAAGTAGGAATAACAATTGTGCTATTACTGGTCTAACTCCATGTATGGCTTCAGCACTCAATGGGTATTAGTGAATCTTAGGCAATCTACAGTTTGCTTTCAAAGCTATCCACACAGGGTCAGTGGACAAAATCAAACCAACTTCTGTAGAGTATGTGCTTGCCAACAGTAATTTGTGAAGGGAGTCTAGTACCATGTGATTGTCCATCAATGATGGGACATCCTCCTCATCAAACAAGGGTAGTGCCAGGTAAACTTCTGCAAAAGCACTATTCCCTCTGGGACCTCCAAAAATACTCCATTAGGAGTGCAAAAAAGGTGTATCCCATCTTATACAAAATATCCTAACCTAATAAATTAATTAGACCATGGGACGCATGAAAATAAGAGGCTTCTCAGATACGACCAGTAGTTACAGTCATAGGTCTTGAAAGAGCATGTGGTATTACTTGATTACTTGATTACCAACTCCTTTCACCATAACAGGGGACCTTCTTGATTTAGGGTAAAATGTAGAATCTTTGTATGACAGTGTTGACCGGGAAGCCCCCATATCAATGAGAAATGTTTGTTGTTTACCATTAATAATGCATGTAAAATTATTATCTTCACTATCTACAGGAATGGATGGCATACCCTTTACAACACTGTCAAGTCCCTGTCATTAGAAAAAAACAACTGCTTACAGTGCTAACTCACCTTAGTGCATAACTATATATGTGTATATCTGTGTAATACTTTTTAGTTATTTATTTTCCATGAAGTGTCCATTAATAAAATTGGGGTTACTGAAGTGTGCAGCAAGGAATGAGGGGGTTCTCCAGTCCCCCAAACATTAGGCCAGAGCCCAAAGTGCAAACAAAGAACAGACAGAAAACCTGCGCTCCTCCAGTCTAAATGTGAATAGTGTGCCCTGTGTTATTTTATTTGTATTTATTTTTACAGGGGGCTTCAAGTGTTTAGAGTAGGACTTGTCACACTTGAGGAACCTTGGCACGGTTGGTAAGCTTAAACCTCATTTGTGGGCCACAAATGTAGGCACTAATGCCTCAAATTTATTCACAGTATTATAATATATGCCTAACACAGGGCACACTATTCACATTTAGACTGGAGGAGCGCAGGTTTTCTGTCAAGTCCCTGTCATTGTCTCTCTTTGTACATGTTAGGATTGTACATCCTGTCCTTTCGGTAGTTCTAGAATCTACATGCATTCCCTTCAGATCTGACACCGTCCTGTAGCTCTTGCCCATTCTGCTTTGGAGATTTACAGTATCTAACAAAATGTCATGGCTTACCACAATTGTAACACTTTCTTTCCCTTCCCACATTCTTATTGTCTTTCTCACCTGACTTTTTCCTTTGTCCTTGATTTCCCTGCTGATTATTTGAACTATTGTGGGTATAAAAACAACCTTTAGTCTCAGTACTCTTGCTTGCCTTGCCGATTCTTTGGACTGTTTACTCCGTCTGCCACTGTAATGATCTTGGCTAGAGTTTTATGTTCCCAGCCTATGCAAACTGTCTTTACCTGGGAGCTAATATCTGGAAGTAAACCCGTTACAAATGCTGCCACTATCATTGCTCTAGTATGATCCTCCACTCCCTCAATTCCTCTATGAGCCTTGATTATCTTTAACCCTTTAAGTACCAGAGTGATACGCAATACATTGCAAAGCAATGTGTTGTGTACTTGTCTGGCACACAAAATGTAAATAACCTGTCTACAAACTCTGCTGGTTCTTCCTCTTTTTTTCTTTCTAGCCATGTTAATTTTTGTAGAGTCATTAGTCAATGCAAATGCTTTAGATAATACTGCTGCAACCTTCTGATAAAAGTCACATAATTCCTAAGGGTCCTTAGTTTCGGTTAGTTCTTCCCACTGTGTATTAGTTTTGTCCACAACTATTTCATGAAATGTCATCCCTCACAAAAGAATTGCATGCAGTTGTAGGACTTTCAAAGACTACAAATCCCGCAGGGTTTGCTGAGGTCCTTGGGAATTGCTGATTTAACAATATTACTTCAGATGTAAACCATGGGGAATTTCCCTCAGTATCTACTGCGCCCACTTCTCTAAGGGGAAAATTAGCAATTAACCTGTCCAGTGTATTACTAGTTCTGTCTGATCTATATGATCATATTCTTCATCATTATCGGTACAATCAGTCCCTATAGCTACTGAAACTCCTTCAGCTTTTATCTCTTTCATCTCTTTGATGAACTTTATTACTTGAACTATAGTAGAGGGAAGTGGAGTTGGCGGGGACATAATTTCCTACTCAATAACAGTGTCAGGGACAGTAGCTAATACACTCTTCTGATCCATGGGGCTATAAGAGGGTAGATGGGTAAATTAGGAAAGGCTGGATACAGCTACTCAGATTGGAAAATAGATTTCTCCAATTCCTCAATACTCTGCTCTAACTCTGCTCTGTATTTTTTTCTAACTCTTTTATATTCTGCTCAATTGCCTTGTGAACATTTTCTCTAATTCTGTGTAGTTCCTCAATTTTGTGTTCTAACACTATTCTAATGGTACAAAAAAACTGCTACTGGCACCAGTAAAGAAAGAAACAGAAAAAAAGCTTCCATATGTAAATATGTTACTACGGTCTGGCTCACAATACTGGGCAATTGCCTCAAATATTGTCAATCAATTGAAGCTGTTCATCAATGAACTGAAAATGGCCGTGATAGTTATATGAAATGATGATAAAGAATGGCAAATTGCAAATGAATGATTAAATTAGTTTCCTGCTGTAAACATCAACTAAGTCTGGTTAATAACACAGTCAGAGAAAGGGCTACATCACAGTACATAAGCAGACTATCATGGTGTACTTCTCGCCCATCTTCACTTCTCAGGTCCTGTTCCACACTTAGTTCAAGCCATCTGCTTCTCATCCTATTGCCACTCATAAGTTGCTTCAGAGTTTGCTATGTCATTTCTTCAATTTCAATCAAGTATATAGCATATATTCTGAACATATATTCATAAGCTGCCATATTGTAGCCATGTGCCAGTATATAAAGTATCTTGCATGTAACAGTCTTCTACACCAACTAGTGTCTCTCTCCTCCTATGTATTTCCCCCAACTCTCATCGGGCTTCATCAGGGCCCGAGGCAACTTCTAAGTGGCAATAGAATGAGAAGGAGATGACTTGAACTAAATGCAGACCAGGCCCTGAGAGGTGAAGATGGAGGAGATGTACACAATTCTAGTCTGCTTATTTACTATGATGTAGCCCTTTCTCTCACTGTGCTATCAACCAGACTCAGTTGCTGTTTACAGCAGGACATTCTTTTCATCATTTCATATAACCATCATGGCCAATTTAATTCAATAATGAACATCTTCTATTGATTGACAGTATTTGAGGCAATTGCCCAGTATTGTGAGCCAGACTGTAGTAACATCTTTATATATGGATGTTATTTTTCTGTGTCTTTTTTTACTGATGCCACTAGCAGTTTTTCTGTACCATTAGTTTTGTATTATGGGGTTATGTGACCTTCGTATAATAGGGTTATTATACATCAGCTAGAGATATATTTTATGAGGGTATCTGTATTTTCTTTATCTACCGCCTTAGTATGATTTTGCTCTGCAAATGAATACATTTCAGTTTTTCTACTTATTATGATGCTGAGTGCCTTATCATAAATCCCAGTCTTTTGTTCTTTTTTGCTTTATTATCTACTATCAGTCTGCCTCAGTCACAGCTCACTTCCGGGTCCCTGCCACCTCTCAGTTTGGGTCCCTGTCACCTCTCAGTTTTTTTTAATTCTATTTATTCATTTATTTTAATAAACTGCTCCTCTAACGCTGTCATTTAAAAAAAAAAAAAAAGCACACTCAATATTAATCTGCTTCTTTCCCCAGACTCCACTAGGACAGAGATAACAGCCAGATCAAGAAAAAACGTGGATACCCTCTGCCTATTTGTTCCACAGTCACACAGAATTTGGAGTATTTGGGGTAATTCTCCTTTTCTCTCTTCGCACGCCCCCAGACACCCCTAGGTCAGAGATAACAGCCAGATCAGAAAGAAACTTATATCACAGCTGCCTGTGTCTTTCCAATCACACAAATTTGGAAGTATTTAGGGTAAACCTCCCTTTCTCCCTTCTCACACCCTCAGACTCATCTAACACACAGATAATAACAGCCAGATCAGGAATCACAGCTGCCTGTGTCTACTAGGTCACACAACATTTTGGGGTATTTGAGGTAAACCTTCTTTGCTCTCTTCTTACACCCCCAGACTGCCATAGTACAGAGTTAACAGCCAGATCAGGAAGACACTTGGATCACGGCTGTCTTTCCAATCAGTCACACAAAATTTTGGGATATTTGGGGGTCAGCCTCATTTTCTCCCTTCTTACACCCCCAGATTACCCTAGATAAAAGATAGCCATATTAGGAAAGAACTTGGATCATGGCTGCCTGTCTCTTCCAATCAGTCACACAGGATTTGCAGGTATTTGGGGTTATTGTCTTTCCCTTGCTTCTCACACACCCCCAGACTCCCATAGCAAAGAGATAACAGCCACATCAGGAAGGAACCTGGATCATGGCTGCCTGTGTCTTCCCAGTCAGCAATGAAATAGGACGGTAATTTGCGCATTGGGTGACATCTTGTCAGGTTTAAGAATCAATGAGATATGCACCTGCAAAGCCTATGCTGGAAAAGACCCACCCCCCAGCAATACAGTTGAATGCATCCAAGAGGTGCGGAGCAAGAAGGGGGGACAGTTTCTTATAATACAAAGCTGAGAAGCCAAACGGCCCCGGGCTCTTCCCAAACAGAATGGCTCTTCTGCCCCTAGAGATATCTATGAGTGAAAAGGGTTCCTCCAGGGAGGAAAAAAAGGTATCCGGAAACTTTGAGCATCACTAGCGAGCTAAGAAATTGTGTATCTTCACAATTAGTTGTGCTGAATCTCAGAAGAACAGGGGGCTATCCAGGTTGTACAATTCTTGCTAGAAGTTATGAAATAAGTCAGCCATTTTAGAAAAGGAGTAATGAGAGACACCCTTGGAGTCTTTAAGGCGTGCAATATATTGTTGTTTACGTTTAACCTTCACAAGTCTAGCCAGATGTTCCCCACATTTTTTACCATGCATGTATGCGGCATATTTAGTCCACAAAAATGATTTATGGGTTTCAACTGCGTACTATTCAGAAATTTGTATGCGTATTCTAAGCAACTCAGAGTACAGCTGTGCGGTAGCACCCCGTTTATGTCTGGACTCAAGTTGGGGCAGGGTCGTCAGCATAGTCTGCAAAGATGACACCCGTTCCCTTTTCCGCCATGCCCCCATTTTAATCAGAATACCCCTAAGGACACATTTGTGACATGATTCAAAAAGTATTCCTTCACCGCTACCTCTAATTGAGCTAATTGAATAGGGTCATTAAGCAAAAAGCCCATTAAGTTTCCATGATGGTTTACCAGCTCCATCTGTCTCTAAGCGCAAATGGATCCAAATAGGTGTGTGGTCCGGCCACGTGATTTGCTCAATTGAGGCATCCGTGATCTTATGGAAAATGTGCTGATCAACTAGGAAATAATCTATACGTGAGTATCGATTATGCATGGGTGAAAAATAAGTATAATCTTTTGCCACAGGGAAGAGCAATCTCCAAACGTCCAACAGATGATAGTCCCTCAAACAGGTATTCCAGCCAGAAATAGAGGAGAGAGGGACATTTGTGCTACCAGCAGAACAATCTACAGTCGGATACAAAGGCAGATTAAAGTCGCCTCTAAGATGAGCCATATCGAAAGGCGGAAAGTCTCCTCAGTGTGGAAGAGAGAAATTTATATTGTCCAGCATTTGGTGCATAAATGTTAGCAATCATGTATTTAACTCCTCCCAAAAAACCTTTAAGAAAAAAATATCTGCCCTACAAATCCACCTGTATATCCAATGTCACTCAAACCACAGAGCGATGCATCAGGGCAGACACACCCTTTTGTTTCCTATCCACCGAAACATGCCAAACATTAGGGTAGTACCTATCAGTGAGAGAGGGATGCCTGGAGGACATGAAGTGGGTCTCCTGAACCAGAACAATGTCCACGCCCAGTCTGTGGAACTCCCTCAAGGCCTGTGAGCATTTCTCAGGGATGTTTAATCCTCCAGCATTAATGGATAGAATGTTAATGGAGTTCCTGGTTGCATCAACAACAGCATCATCTAGTCATGTTGGTCTTGGGTAGGGGGAAGAGAAAGAGAGGAGAAGAAAAGGTAGAATGGGATAAAACAAAAGGAAAAGTGCAAGGACAAAAAATAGAAGAGTCAGACAAATATGTCTGAGCTTAGACACAAAATTGTACTACTAAAAACATGTGTACTTCAGGTAAGAACAAAGCTAGTCCCATGGAGTGCTACTTATTAACCCCTTAAGGACCGGGAAAATCTGATGTCGTTTTCCCTTAAGGACCGGAGCAATTTTGACTTTTTTGACTATGTCTTTTTTCAACCATATTTTCTCTTTAATTCCTTTTGTGCACCCACACAAATTATATACTGTTTTTTTAAGCACAAGTAGGGCTTTCTTTTGATACCACAATTATATGAATACCTCATTATTTAATTTGATTAAAATAGAAAAAAAGAGGAAAAAAATTAAAAAAAAACAACATTTTGCTTACATTTTTCTGTCAGGATTTGCATACTATTACTTAATGACAAAAAAATACCCCTAAATATATTCATTTGCTTCTCCTGAATATAACAATACCCCATATGCCTAGTATTTCAATCCCTTCCTCACATTTACAAGGTAAATATTACAAGATGGATGCCATTATTTCCAACTTGTAATTTCTCAACAACATGTGAGCATCATAGCTTAGTTGATGGTGCCAGTACCAAAAATGTCCCACAAAGGTATATCTTTCTGAAAACTAGACAACATAAGGTAAATAATCAGGAGAATTTTGAAGTTTTTTATGCAGCTATTTTTCCAGAAAAAAATTTCAAAATTGTAGAAAAATTTTGTTTTTTTGCAGCTTTCACACTTACATTTCACTATTACTGTTGATTTCAAGCACGAGATAGTTGAAAATTTAAAAATATCCATTGTTTAGTGTTCAGCTCCTTCTTCTGAGTACAGCAATACCCCATATTCATAGGTTTCTCAAGATTTGGGGGAGCTACGGGGCCCAAATTGGAACATGCGCGTTTCCAGTTTCACACTTTGAATTTTCACAGCTTGCATCACTGGTGCCATGTCTCATTTGGGGCTGTGTAACAGTGCTCCACTCTAAGATTTCCCCGCAAAAGTATATATTTTTGGAACGTAGACACCCCAGGCTTTCATTTTATGTATGTTTTCAATTTTTTTACGCAGCCATTTTACCACCAATCGCTCGTAAATCTTGACGTAAGTTAAAAAAACACCGTTTTTCACACTTGCACTTCAATGTTGATGTGAATTTCAAGCACAGGATAGGTGAAGATTTTTAAAAATGCATTGTTTAGTGTTCAGCTCCTTCTTCTGAGTACGGCAATACCCCATATGCATAGGTTTCTCAAGGTTTGGGAGAGCTACGGGGCCCAAATTTGAACATGCGCGTTTCCAGTTTCACACTTTGAATTTTCACAGCTTGCATCACTGGTGCCATGTCTCATTTGGGGCTGTGTAACAGTGCTCCACTCTAAGATTTCCCCCCAAAAGTATATATTTTTGGAAAGTAGACACCCCAGGCTTTCATTTTATGTATGTTTTCAATTTTTTTACGCAGCCATTTTACCACCAATCGCTCGTAAATCTTGACGTAAGTTAAAAAAATAGCGTTTTTCACACTTTGACTTCGATGTTGATGTGAATTTCAAGGACAGGATAGGTGAAGATTTTTAAAAATGCATTATTTAGTGTTCAGCTCCTTCTTCTGAGTACGGCAATACCCCATATGCATAGGTTTCTCAAGGTTTGGGAGAGCTACGGGGCCCAAATTGGAACATGCGCGTTTCCAGTTTCACACTTTGAATTTTCACAGCTTGCATCACTGGTGCCATGTCTCATTTGGGGCTGTGTAACAGTGCTCCACTCTAAGATTTCCCCCCAAAAGTATATATTTTTGGAAAGTAGACACCCCAGGCTTTCATTTTATGTATGTTTTCAATTTTTTTACGCAGCCATTTTACCACCAATCGCTTGTAAATCTTGACGTAAGTTAAAAAAATAGCGTTTTTCACACTTTGACTTCGATGTTGATGTGAATTTCAAGGACAGGATAGGTGAAGATTTTTAAAAATGCATTGTTTAGTGTTCAGCTCCTTCTTCTGAGTACGGCAATACCCCATATGCATAGGTTTCTCAAGGTTTGGGAGAGCTACGGGGCCCAAATTGGAACATGCGCGTTTCCAGTTTCACACTTTGAATTTTCACAGCTTGCATCACTGGTGCCATGTCTCATTTGGGGCTGTGTAACAGTGCTCCACTCTAAGATTTCCCCCCAAAAGTATATATTTTTGGAAAGTAGACACCCCAGGCTTTCATTTTATGTATGTTTTCAATTTTTTTACGCAGCCATTTTACCACCAATCGCTCGTAAATCTTGACGTAAGTTAAAAAAATAGCGTTTTTCACACTTTGACTTCGATGTTGATGTGAATTTCAAGGACAGGATAGGTGAAGATTTTTAAAAATGCATTGTTTAGTGTTCAGCTCCTTCTTCTGAGTACGGCAATACCCCATATGCATAGGTTTCTCAAGGTTTGGGAGAGCTACGGGGCCCAAATTGGAACATGCGCGTTTCCAGTTTCACACTTTGAATTTTCACAGCTTGCATCACTGGTGCCATGTCTCATTTGGGGCTGTGTAACAGTGCTCCACTCTAAGATTTCCCCCCAAAAGTATATATTTTTGGAAAAGTAGACACCCCAGGCTTTCATTTTATGTATGTTTTCAATTTTTTTACGCAGCCATTTTACCACCAATCGCTCGTAAATCTTGACGTAAGTTAAAAAAATAGCGTTTTTCACACTTTGACTTCGATGTTGATGTGAATTTCAAGCACAGGATAGGTGAAGATTTTTTAAAATGCATTGTTTAGTGTTCAGCTCCTTCTTCTGAGTATGGCAATACCCCATATGCATAGGTTTCTCAAGGTTTGGGAGAGCTACGGGGCCCAAATTTGAACATGCGCGTTTCCAGTTTCACACTTTGAATTTTCACAGCTTGCATCACTGGTGCCATGTCTCATTTGGGGCTGTGTAACAGTGCTCCACTCTAAGATTTCCCCCCAAAAGTATATATTTTTGGAAAGTAGACACCCCAGGCTTTCATTTTATGTATGTTTTCAATTTTTTTACGCAGCCATTTTACCACCAATCGCTCGTAAATCTTGACGTAAGTTAAAAAAACACCGTTTTTCACACTTGCACTTCAATGTTGATGTGAATTTCAAGCACAGGATAGGTGAAGATTTTTAAAAATGCATTGTTTAGTGTTCAGCTCCTTCTTCTGAGTACGGCAATACCCCATATGCATAGGTTTCTCAAGGTTTGGGAGAGCTACGGGGCCCAAATTTGAACATGCGCGTTTCCAGTTTCACACTTTGAATTTTCACAGCTTGCATCACTGGTGCCATGTCTCATTTGGGGCTGTGTAACAGTGCTCCACTCTAAGATTTCCCCCCAAAAGTATATATTTTTGGAAAGTAGACACCCCAGGCTTTCATTTTATGTATGTTTTCAATTTTTTTACGCAGCCATTTTACCACCAATCGCTCGTAAATCTTGACGTAAGTTAAAAAAATAGCGTTTTTCACACTTTGACTTCGATGTTGATGTGAATTTCAAGGACAGGATAGGTGAAGATTTTTAAAAATGCATTATTTAGTGTTCAGCTCCTTCTTCTGAGTACGGCAATACCCCATATGCATAGGTTTCTCAAGGTTTGGGAGAGCTACGGGGCCCAAATTGGAACATGCGCGTTTCCAGTTTCACACTTTGAATTTTCACAGCTTGCATCACTGGTGCCATGTCTCATTTGGGGCTGTGTAACAGTGCTCCACTCTAAGATTTCCCCGCAAAAGTATATATTTTTGGAACGTAGACACCCCAGGCTTTCATTTTATGTATGTTTTCAATTTTTTTACGCAGCCATTTTACCACCAATCGCTCGTAAATCTTGACGTAAGTTAAAAAAACACCGTTTTTCACACTTGCACTTCAATGTTGATGTGAATTTCAAGCACAGGATAGGTGAAGATTTTTAAAAATGCATTGTTTAGTGTTCAGCTCCTTCTTCTGAGTACGGCAATACCCCATATGCATAGGTTTCTCAAGGTTTGGGAGAGCTACGGGGCCCAAATTTGAACATGCGCGTTTCCAGTTTCACACTTTGAATTTTCACAGCTTGCATCACTGGTGCCATGTCTCATTTGGGGCTGTGTAACAGTGCTCCACTCTAAGATTTCCCCCCAAAAGTATATATTTTTGGAAAGTAGACACCCCAGGCTTTCATTTTATGTATGTTTTCAATTTTTTTACGCAGCCATTTTACCACCAATCGCTCGTAAATCTTGACGTAAGTTAAAAAAATAGCGTTTTTCACACTTTGACTTCGATGTTGATGTGAATTTCAAGGACAGGATAGGTGAAGATTTTTAAAAATGCATTGTTTAGTGTTCAGCTCCTTCTTCTGAGTACGGCAATACCCCATATGCATAGGTTTCTCAAGGTTTGGGAGAGCTACGGGGCCCAAATTGGAACATGCGCGTTTCCAGTTTCACACTTTGAATTTTCACAGCTTGCATCACTGGTGCCATGTCTCATTTGGGGCTGTGTAACAGTGCTCCACTCTAAGATTTCCCCCCAAAAGTATATATTTTTGGAAAGTAGACACCCCAGGCTTTCATTTTATGTATGTTTTCAATTTTTTTACGCAGCCATTTTACCACCAATCGCTCGTAAATCTTGACGTAAGTTAAAAAAACACCGTTTTTCACACTTGCACTTCAATGTTGATGTGAATTTCAAGCACAGGATAGGTGAAGATTTTTAAAAATGCATTGTTTAGTGTTCAGCTCCTTCTTCTGAGTACGGCAATACCCCATATGCATAGGTTTCTCAAGGTTTGGGAGAGCTACGGGGCCCAAATTTGAACATGCGCGTTTCCAGTTTCACACTTTGAATTTTCACAGCTTGCATCACTGGTGCCATGTCTCATTTGGGGCTGTGTAACAGTGCTCCACTCTAAGATTTCCCCCCAAAAGTATATATTTTTGGAAAGTAGACACCCCAGGCTTTCATTTTATGTATGTTTTCAATTTTTTTACGCAGCCATTTTACCACCAATCGCTCGTAAATCTTGACGTAAGTTAAAAAAATAGCGTTTTTCACACTTTGACTTCGATGTTGATGTGAATTTCAAGGACAGGATAGGTGAAGATTTTTAAAAATGCATTGTTTAGTGTTCAGCTCCTTCTTCTGAGTACGGCAATACCCCATATGCATAGGTTTCTCAAGGTTTGGGAGAGCTACGGGGCCCAAATTGGAACATGCGCGTTTCCAGTTTCACACTTTGAATTTTCACAGCTTGCATCACTGGTGCCATGTCTCATTTGGGGCTGTGTAACAGTGCTCCACTCTAAGATTTCCCCCCAAAAGTATATATTTTTGGAAAAGTAGACACCCCAGGCTTTCATTTTATGTATGTTTTCAATTTTTTTACGCAGCCATTTTACCACCAATCGCTCGTAAATCTTGACGTAAGTTAAAAAAATAGCGTTTTTCACACTTTGACTTCGATGTTGATGTGAATTTCAAGCACAGGATAGGTGAAGATTTTTTAAAATGCATTGTTTAGTGTTCAGCTCCTTCTTCTGAGTATGGCAATACCCCATATGCATAGGTTTCTCAAGGTTTGGGAGAGCTACGGGGCCCAAATTTGAACATGCGCGTTTCCAGTTTCACACTTTGAATTTTCACAGCTTGCATCACTGGTGCCATGTCTCATTTGGGGCTGTGTAACAGTGCTCCACTCTAAGATTTCCCCCCAAAAGTATATATTTTTGGAAAGTAGACACCCCAGGCTTTCATTTTATGTATGTTTTCAATTTTTTTACGCAGCCATTTTACCACCAATCGCTCGTAAATCTTGACGTAAGTTAAAAAAACACCGTTTTTCACACTTGCACTTCAATGTTGATGTGAATTTCAAGCACAGGATAGGTGAAGATTTTTAAAAATGCATTGTTTAGTGTTCAGCTCCTTCTTCTGAGTACGGCAATACCCCATATGCATAGGTTTCTCAAGGTTTGGGAGAGCTACGGGGCCCAAATTTGAACATGCGCGTTTCCAGTTTCACACTTTGAATTTTCACAGCTTGCATCACTGGTGCCATGTCTCATTTGGGGCTGTGTAACAGTGCTCCACTCTAAGATTTCCCCCCAAAAGTATATATTTTTGGAAAGTAGACACCCCAGGCTTTCATTTTATGTATGTTTTCAATTTTTTTACGCAGCCATTTTACCACCAATCGCTCGTAAATCTTGACGTAAGTTAAAAAAATAGCGTTTTTCACACTTTGACTTCGATGTTGATGTGAATTTCAAGGACAGGATAGGTGAAGATTTTTAAAAATGCATTATTTAGTGTTCAGCTCCTTCTTCTGAGTACGGCAATACCCCATATGCATAGGTTTCTCAAGGTTTGGGAGAGCTACGGGGCCCAAATTGGAACATGCGCGTTTCCAGTTTCACACTTTGAATTTTCACAGCTTGCATCACTGGTGCCATGTCTCATTTGGGGCTGTGTAACAGTGCTCCACTCTAAGATTTCCCCCCAAAAGTATATATTTTTGGAAAAGTAGACACCCCAGGCTTTCATTTTATGTATGTTTTCAATTTTTTTACGCAGCCATTTTACCACCAATCGCTCGTAAATCTTGACGTAAGTTAAAAAAATAGCGTTTTTCACACTTTGACTTCGATGTTGATGTGAATTTCAAGCACAGGATAGGTGAAGATTTTTTAAAATGCATTGTTTAGTGTTCAGCTCCTTCTTCTGAGTATGGCAATACCCCATATGCATAGGTTTCTCAAGGTTTGGGAGAGCTACGGGGCCCAAATTTGAACATGCGCGTTTCCAGTTTCACACTTTGAATTTTCACAGCTTGCATCACTGGTGCCATGTCTCATTTGGGGCTGTGTAACAGTGCTCCACTCTAAGATTTCCCCCCAAAAGTATATATTTTTGGAAAGTAGACACCCCAGGCTTTCATTTTATGTATGTTTTCAATTTTTTTACGCAGCCATTTTACCACCAATCGCTCGTAAATCTTGACGTAAGTTAAAAAAACACCGTTTTTCACACTTGCACTTCAATGTTGATGTGAATTTCAAGCACAGGATAGGTGAAGATTTTTAAAAATGCATTGTTTAGTGTTCAGCTCCTTCTTCTGAGTACGGCAATACCCCATATGCATAGGTTTCTCAAGGTTTGGGAGAGCTACGGGGCCCAAATTTGAACATGCGCGTTTCCAGTTTCACACTTTGAATTTTCACAGCTTGCATCACTGGTGCCATGTCTCATTTGG
The DNA here is from genome assembly GCA_037306005.1 of Rhinophrynus dorsalis. Classification (NCBI taxonomy): domain Eukaryota; kingdom Metazoa; phylum Chordata; class Amphibia; order Anura; family Rhinophrynidae; genus Rhinophrynus; species Rhinophrynus dorsalis. Next base: position 63,904,927 of record CM074723.1, on the reverse strand, counting down.
GGCTGTGTAACAGTGCTCCACTCTAAGATTTCCCCCCAAAAGTATATATTTTTGGAAAGTAGACACCCCAGGCTTTCATTTTATGTATGTTTTCAATTTTTTTACGCAGCCATTTTACCACCAATCGCTTGTAAATCTTGACGTAAGTTAAAAAAATAGCGTTTTTCACACTTTGACTTCGATGTTGATGTGAATTTCAAGGACAGGATAGGTGAAGATTTTTAAAAATGCATTGTTTAGTGTTCAGCTCCTTCTTCTGAGTACGGCAATACCCCATATGCATAGGTTTCTCAAGGTTTGGGAGAGCTACGGGGCCCAAATTGGAACATGCGCGTTTCCAGTTTCACACTTTGAATTTTCACAGCTTGCATCACTGGTGCCATGTCTCATTTGGGGCTGTGTAACAGTGCTCCACTCTAAGATTTCCCCCCAAAAGTATATATTTTTGGAAAGTAGACACCCCAGGCTTTCATTTTATGTATGTTTTCAATTTTTTTACGCAGCCATTTTACCACCAATCGCTCGTAAATCTTGACGTAAGTTAAAAAAATAGCGTTTTTCACACTTTGACTTCGATGTTGATGTGAATTTCAAGGACAGGATAGGTGAAGATTTTTAAAAATGCATTGTTTAGTGTTCAGCTCCTTCTTCTGAGTACGGCAATACCCCATATGCATAGGTTTCTCAAGGTTTGGGAGAGCTACGGGGCCCAAATTGGAACATGCGCGTTTCCAGTTTCACACTTTGAATTTTCACAGCTTGCATCACTGGTGCCATGTCTCATTTGGGGCTGTGTAACAGTGCTCCACTCTAAGATTTCCCCCCAAAAGTATATATTTTTGGAAAAGTAGACACCCCAGGCTTTCATTTTATGTATGTTTTCAATTTTTTTACGCAGCCATTTTACCACCAATCGCTCGTAAATCTTGACGTAAGTTAAAAAAATAGCGTTTTTCACACTTTGACTTCGATGTTGATGTGAATTTCAAGCACAGGATAGGTGAAGATTTTTTAAAATGCATTGTTTAGTGTTCAGCTCCTTCTTCTGAGTATGGCAATACCCCATATGCATAGGTTTCTCAAGGTTTGGGAGAGCTACGGGGCCCAAATTTGAACATGCGCGTTTCCAGTTTCACACTTTGAATTTTCACAGCTTGCATCACTGGTGCCATGTCTCATTTGGGGCTGTGTAACAGTGCTCCACTCTAAGATTTCCCCCCAAAAGTATATATTTTTGGAAAGTAGACACCCCAGGCTTTCATTTTATGTATGTTTTCAATTTTTTTACGCAGCCATTTTACCACCAATCGCTCGTAAATCTTGACGTAAGTTAAAAAAACACCGTTTTTCACACTTGCACTTCAATGTTGATGTGAATTTCAAGCACAGGATAGGTGAAGATTTTTAAAAATGCATTGTTTAGTGTTCAGCTCCTTCTTCTGAGTACGGCAATACCCCATATGCATAGGTTTCTCAAGGTTTGGGAGAGCTACGGGGCCCAAATTTGAACATGTGCGTTTCCAGTTTCACACTTTGAATTTTCACAGCTTGCATCACTGGTGCCATGTCTCATTTGGGGCTGTGTAACAGTGCTCCACTCTAAGATTTCCCCCCAAAAGTATATATTTTTGGAAAGTAGACACCCCAGGCTTTCATTTTATGTATGTTTTCAATTTTTTTACGCAGCCATTTTACCACCAATCGCTCGTAAATCTTGACGTAAGTTAAAAAAATAGCGTTTTTCACACTTTGACTTCGATGTTGATGTGAATTTCAAGGACAGGATAGGTGAAGATTTTTAAAAATGCATTGTTTAGTGTTCAGCTCCTTCTTCTGAGTACGGCAATACCCCATATGCATAGGTTTCTCAAGGTTTGGGAGAGCTACGGGGCCCAAATTGGAACATGCGCGTTTCCAGTTTCACACTTTGAATTTTCACAGCTTGCATCACTGGTGCCATGTCTCATTTGGGGCTGTGTAACAGTGCTCCACTATAAGATTTCCCCCCAAAAGTATATATTTTTGGAAAGTAGACACCCCAGGCTTTCATTTTATGTATGTTTTCAATTTTTTTACGCAGCCATTTTACCACCAATCGCTCGTAAATCTTGACGTAAGTTAAAAAATCACCGTTTTTCACACTTGCACTTCAATGTTGATGTGAATTTCAAGCACAGGATAGGTGAAGATTTTTAAAAATGCATTGTTTAGTGTTCAGCTCCTTCTTCTGAGTACGGCAATACCCCATATGCATAGGTTTCTCATGGTTTAGGGGAGATACGGGACCCAAATTGGAACAAATATTGAATTTTCATATCTTTCTTATCTGGTGCCATTTCTCATTTGGGGCTATGTTCCAGTGCTCCACTTTACGATTTTCCCCCAAAAGTGTATATTTTTGGAAAGTAGACACCCCAGGCTTTCACTGTATGTATGTTTTCAAATTTTTTACGCAGCCATTTTACCACCAATCCCTCGTAAATCCTGACGCAAGTTAAAAAAATTGCGTTTTTCACACTTGCACTTCGATGTTGATGTGAATTTCAAGCACATGATAGGTGAAGATTTTTAAAACTGCATTGTTTAGTGTTCAGCTTCTTCTTCTGAGTACGGCAATACCCCATATGCATAGGTTTCTCATGGTTTAGGGGAGATACGGGACCCAAATTGGAACAAATATTGAATTTTCATATCTTTCTTATCTGGTGCCATTTCTCATTTGGGGCTATGTTCCAGTGCTCCACTTTAAGATTTCCCCCCAAAAGTGTATATTGTTGAAAAGTAGATACCCCCAGCTTTCATTTTAGGTGTGTTTTCAATTTTTTTACACGGCCATTTTACCACCACTCTCTTGTAAATGTGACGTGAGTAAAAAAATCAGCGTTTTTCACACTTAGACTTCAATGTTGATGTAAATTTCAATTACAGAATAGGTGAAGATTTTTAAAACTGCATTGTTTAGCGTTCGGCTTCTTCTTCTGAGTACGGAAATATCCCATATGCAACGGTTTCTCAAGGTTTGGGGGAGATACGGGACCCAAATTGGAACATGTGTATTTCCAGGTTCACACTTTGAATTTTCACAGCTTGTGTTACTGGTGCCATGTCTCATTTGTCCTGTGTAACAGTGCTCCACTCTAAGATTTCCCCCCAAAAGTGTATATTTTTGGAAAGTAGATACCCCAAGCTTTCGTTTCAGGTGTGATTTCAAATTTTGTACACAGCCATTTTACCACTAATCCTGTGAAAACTTGACGTAAGTAAAAAAAAAAAATCAGCGTTTTTCACACTTACACTTCAATGTTGATGTGAATTTAAATTACAGAATAGTTGAAGATTTTATAAACTGGATTGATTAGTGTTCGGCTCCTTCTTCTGAGTACAGCAATGCCCCATATGTAACGGTTTGTCAGGGTTTGGGGGAGATACTGGGCCCAGTTAGAACATGTGAGTTTCCTTTTACAGACATGCCATTTTTACAGCTGGTGCCTTGTCTCATTTTGGACTGTTTGGCAATATTGCAATGAATTTTACCCCCAAAAGTATATGTTGTACAAGAGTAGACAACCCTGGCTTTCATTCTATTTGCATTCTTTCAATTTTTTGGCTGCCACTGTATCACCAATCCCTCCCAAAACCTGCAGTAAGGCAGAGAAACACCATTTTTTCACACTTATATTTTAGTGTTGCTCTGGATTTCAATCAGATGATATTTGCAGATTTTTTAAGTGCTTTACATTAGTGGTGAGTTACATCGTCTGAGTACGTCAATGCCCCATATGCATAGGTTTGTCAGGGTTTGGAGGAACTACTGGACCCAGTAGGGAAGATGTGTGTTTCCATTATCAGAGATGGAAGTGCTTTGCTTCCCATTATATTTTGATAGTGTTAGATCTAAGGAGGGATGTGTTTTGAAAAATAAAAAAACAGGATATTTCAGGGGGGAAAAAGTGGCCAAATAATAAAATAAACTTCACAGCACTACTGCATTGTGCCTTCATGGTATTGCTTGAAGCAGTCGCCCATGCAGAGGCCAGGTTTAGAAGGGCAGTCAGGACAGTAAGTGGAGGTTTCTCTCCGTACTCCCTTGCTGTAGCAAACCCTGCAGCGCTTTTGTGGATTTTTCTTTTGGGGGGTTGGGGGGATTTTATAAATAAAATGTACTACTCCAGGTTTTGGGGGAATTATTTCTGTTGCCCCTTGAAGCAAAAATTGGGAGATAAGATGGAGCTGATACTGCAGAAAAGTAAGTTTTAGGGTGGGGTTTGCCAATTTAAAAATCAAAAATGAATTGTAAGCAGCAGTCTGCATCATGTAAATGGCAACCTTTTTGTACCATGCCCTACACTTTCGCATGGTGAGGTACGGCTGCATGAGTTGATCACACAGATCAACTCCCCCCATGTTCTTGTTGTAGTCTTTGATGCAGACTGGCTTTCTTAGTACCCCCCTCCTACCACGAACAGACACTGCCACAGTTTTGTCCTCATGCATGGTGGACAGCATGTACACATCTTTTCTGTCCTTGAATTTAACTGCCAGCAGCTCTTGTTGGCATAAAGCTGAGGACATCCCGGTTTTAAGTTTTTTTTCTATCAGTTCTTTGGGCATCTCCCTGCAATTGCGCCTGACAGTGCCACAGGCCACGGTGTCAAAATAAAAAAGTGACTTAAATAAAAGGGGGCTGGTGTAATAATTGTCAACATATAAATGATATCCTTTATTTAACAAGGGGTAAATCAGATCCCAAACTATCTTCCCATTTATTCCCAGAAATTCGGGGCACCCAGGAGGATCAAGTTGGCTGTCCTTGCCCTCATAAATTCTAAAAGCCTGGGTGTAGCCTGTGGCACTTTCACACAATTTATAAAATTTTACACCAAATTTGGAACGCTTTGAGGGGATGTACTGTTTGAACCCTAACCTGCCTTTGTATTTCATTAGGGATTCATCTACACTAATTTCTTTTTGGGGAATATACACTTGGGCAAATGTTTTCTGTAAATGGGTTATTAGGGGCCGGATTTTGAACAGTCTGTCATACTGGGGGTGTTCTTTTGGGAGGCACAGGGTATTATCACTAAAGTGCATAAATCGCAAAATCATCTCGTATCTAGTCCTGGTCATTGTTTTGGCGAATATAGGGGTATCATATATGGGGTTTTTACTCCAGTATGATCTAATACTTGGTTTTTTAACTATTCCCATTGTCATTGTAAGGGCCCAGAATTTCTTAAATTCTAAAATGTCAGTGGGATGCCATATTTCTTGCTTGGAAATGAATGCTGATGGGTTGGCGGCAATATATTGGTCTGCGTATAAATTTGTTTGCGACACAATTTCCCCCCAAATTTCTTCCCCCAAAAATAACTCAAAAAACTGAACATGGGTAAATCCTGCCACATCCACTTGAATTCCTGGGTTGCCTGTGAATTCAGGAATTTGTGGGCATAAATTGGCTGGTGATACCCATTCATCAGCAGGAGTGGCAGTACTTGTGGCAGGTCTTCGGGCAGTACTTGTGGCAGGTCTTGTGGCAGGTCTTGGGGCAGCTCTTGGGGCATTACTTAGGGCAGCTCTTGGGGCTTTTCTTAGGGTAGCTCTTGGTGCAGTTGCTGGGGCAGTTGCTGGGGCAGCTGTTGGGGCAGCTGTTGGGGCAGCTGTTGGGGCAGTGCGTCTTTTTTTCACAGAAGGCCCTGCGTTATCACTGCTAGAGCTCTCACTCTCAGAAAACTGAGTGACGTCAAAGTCTGACGCTGTGTCTGTGGCTTCAGAGTCAGACGCCAAATAGGAATACGCCTCTTCTAACGTATATCTCCTCTGCATCTTATACACCTACTCTAAACTAACTTCTATAACTAACTATACCTAAACTTAAATCTATCCCTAAGCCTTACCCTAACACGCGTAGTCCCTGAACCTACCCAACCCAACTACCTATCTAAAGTAGCTTATAATATAGAATAAAGTTTTTAATAAAAGTTTTTTTTTTTTGTTTTTTTTTCCCTACACTACTCCTAAACTTAAATCTATCCCTAAGCCTTACCCTAACACGTAGTCCCTGAACCTAGCTAACCCAAGTGAACTACCTATCTAAACTATATATATATTTTTTTTTTTTGGTTTTTTTGGTTTTTTTTTTTTTTTTTTTTTTTTTCCCTAAACCTAAATCTAACCCTAAACCTTTCCCTAACACACGCCTACACTAAACCTACCCACCTACCCACCTACCTACCTAAACTATAGCTCTAAATCAATTTTTATTAAAAAAAAATAAAAATAAATTGAAAAAAAATTGAAAAAAAATTCAAAAAAATTTCAAAAAATACAAGGGGGATGGGGGGTGTCCCACAGATCAGCAAACGCTGATCTGCAGCAAATTGATCACTCCAAGAGTGATCAGATGGGGGGGAACGTATTGATCACTGCAAACCAGTGATCAAAGGGTTAAATTATTTTTTTAATCACAGTATTTCACTCAGGAACACTGGAACACACTCTCACACGATCTCTCTCTGTCTCTCTCCACCTCAGCAGTGTGCAAGATGGAGGGAGGCAGAGATATATGACAGGGACAGTATTTACAAATACTGTCCCTGTCATTCAGCATTTGCAACATGGGATTCGCTCATCAAGCGAATCGCATGTTGCAACAAACTTTCTATTGGTTGTTACTAAGTGTCCCGGTATCGGGACACTTAGTAACAAGCAGCCCGCGCTCTCCCATCGCTCCGTGCGGCTGCGATGGGAGAGTTTAACCCATGACGGTGCAGGACCGTCATGGGTCCTTAACGGGTTTGCAACCCATGACGGTCCTGCACCGTCATGGGTCCTTAAGGGGTTAAACATCTGGGTCAAATTCGACCCTGATGGAAGGCAAAGAGCAGGCAGAAGAACAGAGAGTGCATGAAAACGCTCCCCCCCTCCCCACCAGAGCCTTTCACTACCTTATAAACCACCTGAAAATATAAACAACGTAACATAGAACATAACATATTTTGTAAGATCCTCACCCCACTCAGGGTCAGGTACGACTAGAGAGATCCAAGATAACTATCCCATTATATCAATCCCATTATGACAGTGCCCCCCCGGTTGTCATCCCCCCCTCCCAATATGACAGACGGTGAGGAGGGAAAAGCAAACAACCACCATAAACTCCTCGGACGTCATATCATTAGTCTACAGCCCTCCAGTACCTCACCCCATCAATAAAACAGGGAAAAACCATATAGCCAAAGGGAAAAAAAAAACAAAAACCCACCAATATACCATAATAGACCTGCCCCAGTCAAATGAGAAAGCCCAGCAATAATAAAGTGGAATCACCTATACATAATTTTTTTTCTCCTTTTTTCTTTTCTTTTTTTGTTTAAAACTAAGACAAATCTCCATCGGGCACCAAAGTTAACTTCCTCAGTAGTGGTGAGGTACCTTCAATGAGCCCATGAGGTTAGGGAGAGCCAGGCTCTCAAAATGACAAAGTATCTAAATCTCAAACAGCACCGCCTCAAGGATCGACCCCAGCATGCCACCCACCCCCCAGTGCTCCATGGAATCTTGAGAAAGAAAATGTTATAAATAAGTCCCAGTCCACCCAACCCACACCTTCCGAACACTACGTTCCCTTACCATATAGCATCACATCATCTTCCTAAGAACCATCCATGGTGATGTGCAATAAAGGTGACATCTGTAGACTCCTTATAAGGAGCAAGGCACCTCTATCGAGATTCTTCCCACCCTGTATAGTGTGGCTTCCCCAAATAGCTAAACACAAAGCAAACATACCCTTTTAACATACCTTGCATTTCAACCATATAATGGCATGTAAGGTAATTTTAAACATATGATAACAATAGACAGTATCAATGCAACAACACTACATAGAAGATTGACGGCAGAAAAAGACCACCTGGTCCATCTAGTCTGCCCTTTAGTATTCCTTTATTGTTATCTTAGGATAGATACATGTTTATCCCAGGCATGTTTAAACTGTGTTACTGTGGATTTATCAACCACCTCTGCTGGAAGTTTGTTCCAAGTTTCTACTACTCTTTCAGTGAAATAATATTTTCTAATGTTTTTCTTGATTTTTCCTCCAACTAGCCTCAGATTGTGCCCCCTTGTTCTTGTATTCAGATTCTTATTAATCACACTTCCCTCCTGAACCTTGTTCAGTCCTTTAACATATTTAAAGGTTTCAATCATGTCCCCCCTTTCTCTTCTTTCCTCCAGACTATACATATTTAGATCTCTGAGTCGTTCTTGATAAGTTCTATGCTTTAGACCTTCCACCATTTTTGTAGCTCTTCTTTGAACCCGCTCAATTTTAGTTATATCCTTTTGCAGATGAGGCCTCCAGAACTGTACACAGTATTCCAGATGTGGTCTCACTAGAGCTCTATACAGAGGGATCACAATCTCCCTCTTCCTGCTTGTTATACCTCTAGCTATGCAGCCAAGCATACGATTTGCTTTCCCCACCGCCTGGTTGCATTGGTTACTCATCTTGAGGCTGTCAGAGATGACCACCCCCAAATCCTTCTCTTCTGAAGTCTTTGCTACCACAGAACTGCCAATACGATAGTCAGATTGAGGGTTTCTTTTCCCCAAGTGCATTATTTTACATTTGGAAACATTGAACTGAAGTTTCCATTGTTTTGACCACTTATCTAATAGTGCTAAATCATTCTCCATATTACAGACACCTCCTGGAACATCAACCCTATTACACACTTTTGTGTCATCAGCAAACAAGCAAACCTTCCCTGCCAAGCCTTCCCTTATGTCACTTACAAACATGTTGAACAGAACAGGGCCCAGAACAGATCCTTGTGGCACTCCACTTGTAACCAGTCTCTGCTCAGAATACACTCCATTAACAACAACCCTCTGGTTTCTGTCCTTCAGCCAACTGCAGATCCACTGAACTATCCAGGGGTTAAGTCCAATTCTTGATAATTTATCTATCAGCTCTTTATGGGGAACTGTATCGAAAGCTTTACTGAAATCCAGGTAGGCGATATCCACAGCACCACCTTCATCCAGCACTTTAGTTACATAGTCAAAGAAATCAATGAGATTAGTCTGACAGGATCGGCCCTCAGTGAAACCATGCTGGTTTGGGTCCATCAGGTTGTTTTTTGTTAGATGGTCAATTATCTTCTTCTTTAGAAGAGTCTCCATCATTTTTACCACTACAGATGTCAGGCTGACTGGCCTGTAGTTACTAGCTTCTTCTTTACTACCCTTCTTGTGAATGGGTACAACATTGGCCATTCTCCAATCATCAGGAACTTCTCCCGTAAGAAGGGACTGGTTATACAGATTAGTCAGGGGGCCAACTATGACAGATCGGAGTTCTTTAAGAACTCTAGGGTGGATTCCATCCGGACCCATCGCTTTATTTGACTTTAGCCGGACAAGTTCCTCTAGAACATCGGCCTCTGAAAACACTGGGGCTAAAATTATACAACTAGAGGCAATGCTGTGTTCAGCCATTTTCTGATTATGAGGGCCGCCGTCTGAAAAAACTGAGCAGAAGTAGTTATTCAGATGGTCAGCGACCGCCTTTTCCTCTTCTATATACTGATTTTTTCCGTTGTTAATTTTTGTAATCCCGCAGTTTTTCTTCTTCCTGTCACTGATATATCTGAAGAAGGTTTTATTCCCCTTCTTAACAGATTTGGCCATTTCTTCCTCTTTTGAGGCTTTAGCAGCATTTATCATCTGTTTAGTCTTCTTCTGTATAGTTTTATACCCTTCTCTGTCCGCTTCACTTCCAGTCTCTTTATATCTCTTATAGGCAGACTTTTTATCTTTCACTATAGCTCTTACCTCTCTAGTAAACCATAGTGGATTTCTCTTTCTTTTCCTCTTGCTAATTTGTCTAACATGTAATCTTGTTGCCTTTAAGAGGACTTCTTTGAGTGTCTTCCACTGAGTACTCACTCTCGGTGTTTTATCCCACCCTTTTAATTCTTTCTTTACATATTCTCCCATATCCTCAAACTTCGTCTTCCTAAAGTCCAATACTTTGGTTGCAGAATGGGATTTCTCGTAGTCAGTCTGGATTCCGAACCACAAACATTGGTGGTCACTGGAACCTAGATTTTCTCCCACCTTCACCTCAGATACCAGGTCTCCATTTGTGAATACTAAGTCTAGGATATTGTCCCCTCTAGTTGGCGCCTTCACCAGCTGTTTTAAGGACATCCCCGTCAGGGCTTCTACGATGCTCCTACTTCTACATGTGGACGCACAAGGGATATTCCAATCAACATC